>CM053028.1:482771976-482965525 GCA_028564925.1 Lithobates sylvaticus
ATAAAATATAGTATGATAGAATAGTATGATATATGCCAAATAATGCAATTACAATTATTTAAAGAAAAATGGACTGTCCTTTAAAATGGAACTTTGGTTGGAAGAAAAAAATTAAAGATATAAAACCCAGCTTTTGAAAAGCATTATTGATCTACCCTTAAATTAAAGACATAAAACCCAGCTCTGGCCATAATACTTGCCTCCTGTTCAGCACTCCAGACATCCAGCACTGGTCCTCTTCCAGGATGAATGAGGACCAGCATCATTTAGCTCACTTCCTGTAAGCCCAGGCTGTCAGAGACACACCCCCTGGGGTGGTATCATCATGTTATCCTTGGATCACAGTAGCATAGTACAGAGTACGGCGCTGAGATAACTCTCCTTGCTCTCTGCAGTATAGAAGACCCCCCCCACCGCTATCGCAAGAAGAGGACTGGAACATTACTTGACCAGCCAGAAAATGGTTGGCTTTTAGATATGTATAAGGGGAATTTAAAAGGGAGGCTAAGCTGGTGATTTGCTATGTTGCTGTACTTATTTACTTTTTTTCAGTACGGACATCCAAAGTAGCTCCACCATGTTCACACACTGCACATAGAGAAAACATCTCTCTGATATAAGGGGAAATCAAGCATAAATAGAAATACAGACAATTATTCAATTTACAGGTGTGTCAAAAATAAACAAGCGGTGCATTAACTAGCCTGAAAACCATATCACGTGATATGCTTTGTTAATCATTTCAATTTCCCTATATTAGATAATCCTCTTAGCTGTCTTCTTAGAGACAAAATTAAAATTTACAGACCCTGCCAAATAGCGTAAATAAATATTTTAATCACTAACGTACTTACATCAAGAAATATATCCCTCTTTCAATTTATTAGCCGATGACTGAGAAGCAACCAGTAAATCAATAGCCACTGGTAAAATAACAAAGTAACATTTCATGAAACATAAATTCTACAAAGTGCATGGAGCAATGATTGCTGGCCTTTTGATTTATAACAATGTCTTCAAAGAAACTGCAGGAATGTATATAAATATATGCAATAAAATCATATGTTGTGAGGCCTCAGAGATGTCTGAAATTTCATGGCTCGCTACTGGCTGTAAAATAAAAAGTGATGTATGTTAGAATGGGAACACAAATGCAAATCAGAAATTTGGCTCTACCTACTGGTAACGAATATTAAAACAGAAGAGGAAAATTAACCTATCTGCAAATTTGCAAATCTGCTTCAATAAATTGCTAACAGGTCAAGAAAAAGCTTCAATAAAATGTATCTACACCCAAAAACAAAAATGTAGTATATTGTAGTTTATCATCCCTTAAATATGGTGGCTGCATTAGTTTTCTTTTTTAGCCTTTATTTTCACTTAGTGATCCATCCAGTTACCTCCACTCTGGATGGAGAAGCTACTGAGACGCCCTTGGACAGCACCACTGTCAATCTGCGGTGAGGCTAGTGTTAGATGCTCTGGCAGATTTTGATGGACTTGACTAAAAATTTAACCAGTTCCCAGTTAATTTGACTATAGGCCGGGCGGGAGATTCGTTGTTCCAGGTAGATAGAACATGCCTCGTGCTCGCCCCACGAGCCACACTGCGGCACCATCTCTATGTCCACCGTACACAGCGGTTGACTGAGTAATGTACTGGTTGCTGCGTGTACCATGTGATCGCTGTGATCAATTACAGCAGATCACATGAAAATTGTACACAATGAATAGCTTAGATTCATGCCATTCATTGTGTACTATTGTATCGATCTCTGTGATTGGTCACAGTGATCAAGTGGTAAAGACAGGGCCAATCACAGCCACAATTAATCAAATTCATTCAGTAAAAATTGTTGCTTATAACAATGAAATTCACTGACATAAGCATCATAATGTAAAAAAAAAAAATCCCCAGAATAGTATAGTGGTACTATGGTAACATTGTCACTGGTAAAAAAAAAAATAAAAGTAATAAAAAAGAAAAAAAAAAGTTAATTTTTTATTTTATTTTGGTACATACTGTCACCAGTCAGTGTCCCTGATCACTGCCACACCAGTTATACGATGATACTGTCCTGTACTGGTAACAGTATGTAAAAAAAAAAAATAGTGAAACAAAACAATTTTTTCAAATTTCTTCATTTTGTCAAGTGTTTTAAAAATAATTACAACTTCAAAAAATTCACCATGTCTCCTACTAAATACCTTGGACTTTGTCTACTTTCCAGAAAGGGGTAATTTAGGGGGTATTTATACTGTCCTGGCATTTTGGGGCCCTCGAAAAATGAGATAGGCCATCAGTACATCAGGGCAGATCAATTTTCAGATACATATACGATAGTTTGTATACTCTATAACTTTCCTACAGACTAAATAATATACTATATATTTAGATTTTTACCAAAGAAATGTAGCAGAATACAATTTGGGCTAAGCCTGGGTTCACACTTGCGAACACAGTCGTCGCATGTGATTCGCACTGCATGTCTGTACGATGCAAATTCAGCCATAGAGTTTTTATGGCTGAACTCGCATTGCATTCGCACAAAAATGCTGCAGGAACCTTTTTTTTCTCTGGAATTGGAACACCCATGCGAACCGATTCCTGTCCAAATTCACAGTTCGCACTGCGATCTGCGAACCGAACCGCGGCGTATATAACCTTTGTGTATCTGGCTCTGATACTAGCCAGTGTCTCACCAGCCACTGACCTCACCGCACGTCCCTGATCTGGGGGTATCATTAACTTTGTATTGACCCCGGCATCGGTTCACAGAGAGCAGTGTGAACTTCCTGCGAGGGAGATGTGATGCGGGAACCCGCACTGTAATCGCGCTGGTTCCCGCATTGCAAAAGTGCGGGAACCAGCGCGGGGGTCAATCTATGAAGAAAGATTATTTATTTGTAAAATTGTATAACAGAAACAAAGAAAAACACATTTTTCATGATGATGATGGTGATTAAATAGCACAAAAAAATGTCTATTTGTGTAAAAAAAAAAAAAATTCCAATGGGTACGGTGTTGCATGATTGTCATTCAAAGTGCGACAGAGCCGAAAGGCGAAAAATTGGCTTGGGCAGGAAGGGGGTGAAAGTGCCCAGTATTGAAGTTGTTAAAGCCAAACACCTGATAACACTTTTTAAGCAGTTATAGCAACAGTTTTTTTCCCCTTTTGGAATAAAGGTTTTACAAAAATAAAGAATAAAAGCTGACCATTGTAAGCACCCCTGTCAGTGGTGAATGGTTTGTTCCAACCCTCTGACAATTTGGTTGGACATCTTGTTAAGGCAATTGAAAAAAATAACAGACTTACTGGCTGGATCAACACATACAAATAATGGGAAAGAAAAACTAAAAAAAAGGAAACAAGTACAGTCTCCAATTGTAGAAATGGTAAGCTGTAATATATTACACTTTTGGGTTTCATAACACTAAAAAAAAGAAAAAATAAGCCGTAACTTTCAATTCTAAAAGCAGAGCTTGAGGTTTATTTGAATAACTGCTCAAAGTGAGCGCCAGCAGGATAGTTTGGGCTGACACATATGGGATACTTAGTCAAGAACATAAAAAAAACACTTGTAGTGTAACAGGATTCGTGATCGGCCAAATGATCAGACAGAGGGTGGCTTTAACTTGAACTTTACTGAATGGATGCAGAGAACAAATTGAAAATGTCAACAGCATCAGAGAGGAAAAGAGACGGGCAGAGAACACAATACAATATGCAACAGAGAATGAAGAGTGCAATAACAGGGCTGCCTGGAAGCAGATTCCTATATGGGTCACTAGGTGGCAGCACAATCTAAAAGACACTCAATAGAGATAGCTAAGCAGTTAGTGCCTACTTGTATTTCCCTTGGAACAGCACCTCTTTCACAGGGAGGTAGGAAGATTCTGGTTGTCCAGGTGGGTTGCTGAAAGGTTTTCTCCAGATAAACAGAACCTTCTCACTTTAGGCTGGACACTTCATCGACCAATTGCACAGTGCTGTATGTAGTGACTGGGACTTGGAAAGAAGCTGTTTGCTCTTATGCGCAAATGAGGTTGCCCGCTTGCCTTGATTAACATAGGAGGATCAGTCACCTGAGAGCCAGTGTTGCCAACCATGAGTATTTTTACTGGCAGCCAGAAAAAAAATGGGCACTTTTCTCCTGCCAGTAAATGGCAGCAACAGGAAAAGGTTGCCAGTAAAAAATATGGCAGAGACGGCCGAGACTAAGCGATCTGTGTGTACCTGCCTGGTGTGTTTGGGCTGTGCCAGTTGGGGGCGGGTCTAGCAGAAGCGGTGCCTGAGCGTGTTGTGTGATGTCATGGTGGCCAAACGGAGTGGCCGGAGCCTCCTGTGCAGGTCTGCGGGATGGGAACAAGGCAAGTCGGGAGTGGGACTGTCAGAGCTGTTTTGACTGGAGTGGACTGAAGGGACCACCTGGGGTGGAAAGAGACTGTCACTGAGACTCAGGAGGGAACGCGTCGCGTCGACGAGATGTCATCATCATCTGCGCTGTTGCACACTGCTATCAGTGTCACTGTGAGAGTCAATTTTTATTTGTGTGTCCTGTCCCTGAGCTACTTACTTACTATATCGAAAATAAAATAAGAAATATGTTTTTTGTCTTCATATCTACCTTAAAACACCATGCTAATTGAATATTGTACTTGCTTGTGGCCTATATACTGAAATTTGCACTTAAAACAGTAATTTTGACAAGTCCTTTATTAAATTATGGAGCTGGGTAATGATAGGTCAATATTAGGTACCACATCCCATTGAATGAATAAAGTAAACAAAGAGAAGCAGGCGGGACTTTTATAATATAAAATAATATACCAATGGATTGAGTAAAAAAATATAAATTTTTATTTTTAGTTTCTTTAAAATTACAATAAATGTTCACACAAATCGCATATCAATCCAAGTATCATGTAAAACCACTTCTTACTCTACATGTTTTGCTCATAAGAGCTTCCTCAGGAGATTTTGAAAGTGCTGCATGAAATTTAAATACTACAAAAGAAACAGCAATTATGAATAATTGTACTTAGATGTTTGCCATGAAAAATATCACATAATCACATGACACATCATGAATCATAATTATATACATTTTGTACAAAGTAATGAAGAGCGGAGGATGCATGCCTACCAAATGCTCTTGTTTATGAAATATAGACTTCTAATTCCTAGATTGGAGCCTGGATTTAAAGGAAGGGGAGCCCATAAGCAACCAAAGAGAGAGGATATTATCATTTTCTGAAAGATAAAATTCATATGTGAGATTTTAGCATACTGGTCCTAAATATATTGGACCAGAGAATTAATATTGATTGGTGGACTGTAAGACAGGGTTTACCTCAAATCTGATTAATGGAATAGAACCAATACAATCTTCCGTCCCCAAATTAAGGGGATAATATGTTGGATAGGATATCTGACAAAGGAACAGCAGGTAGTATTCACTGCACCTTAGCTGAACCCTGAGATGGACCCGCAGCACTCCTGCTGCCAAGTTTATCTATTTGAGAAATCAGCCGATAATAATTGTGCAAAAAAGAATGTTTCCTTTTTACTAAGGATCTTTATATAGATATAATTGGACTTAGAGTGTTTCCTTCCTAAGTTGGGTCAGATATCCAAGGGTCATTTTAAGGGGGACAGCAGAGCCCACGAGGACTAGATGACATTTATAGTCCTCTGTGGCTGTGCAAGCGATACCCCTCTATTCTGTATGTGCAGGTAACTGAACACCAATGAAACCAAGGCCCCCACAATGAGAACAATCTATAAACGTAAATAACAAAGATATACTTACATATGCCAAAAGAGGAATCCCAAAAAGGCTTGCTGGGCAAAGGGGAGAAAAAGGAGAGAGACGCCCAAGCAGTCTCTCTCATACAATATTTCCCTGTCAGTGCACAGTGACAGAACTCCACCATTTGTACTCTCTCTCTGTCCCGCCGGCGTCTGACGTAGTTGGCGGGGCGTTGATGTGTTGACGGCGCTACATCACCATCCGATTACATTACCCTTAGAGCCCGCCCCTTGTGACATCACAAGGGACAGGCTCTTCGGGTGACGTCATCGGGTGGCCACATAAGAGATGCCAGACAGCGGGCGACAACACAACGGAGGAAGACAGCCTTAGAAGAAGAGCAGCCTTTTTTTTTTAGCGGGTAACCGGCAATGAAGAAGAAGTCAGCTCGAAGAGAAGACAGCTCTGGGAGAAGACAGCACAAGAAGACAGCTCGGGGAGAAGACAGCACCAGGAGAAGATAGCACCGGGAGAAGACAGCTTGGGGAGAAGACAGCATGGGAGAAGACGGCTCCGGGAGAAGACAGCCCCGGGAGAAGACAGCACCGGGAGAAGACAGCTCCGGGAGAAGACAGCACCGGGAGAAGACAGCTCGGGGGGGGGAAGACAGTTTGGGGAGAAGACAGCTCCAGGAGAATCTGGGGATCTTGTTAAAGGGGGCTTGCAGATGCCGATAAGCCCCCCACCCGCAGACCCTGACAACCACAGCCCAGGGTTGTTGGGAAGAGACCCTTGTCCCCATCCACATGGGAACAAGGTGCTTTGGGGCAGGGGGGGGTGCTCGCTATGGTTCAGGAGGGGCTGCATGCTTGGATAATGGTCTGGTATGGATTTTGGGGGGGACCCCATGCCATTTCTTTATAAAATTTTGGTGTGGGGGGGGGGGGGGGGTCTGAATCCATTCTAGACCCATGCCGTTTTATTCACAATTTTCCTTCTACCGGCAATTATTTTTACATTCAGCTGGCAGTGGGGAAGCCCACTGACGGTTAATGACTCATCGATGGTTAAGGATGCCATGGCTGGCTTCCCAGCCCCCTCCTTGGCAACCAGCTATATACAGTGTTTAAACAGAAAAATGTAAACCGCAACACACAAAACACATCAAAAATCGCATCACAAACAACACTTGCATTTCTGGTGCAATTCCATTGAAGTCTATTACATGCAAAACGCAGAAAAAAAGTCCCTGACCCTTTCCAAAAATGCACCGGCTGCAAAACGCATAGATGTGAATGTGTACAATAGGAAACCATGTTAAATGAACTGTTTTGCAGTTTGCAGAAATGCACTAAAAAAATTGAATAGGTGTGAACCTAGGGTTAGGACTGAGGATCCCCTTGCTATACCCATGTTGCAGGGCTATTTCAATCACCGGTGCTGTCACATGAGAGGAAGTGGCATAAATAACTGTGTATTGCCTTTGCTTCTGGCATCTGCACAGAGCATTAGGGGCATAAAAGCAAAACTCTTACTTTGGCCTGCAGGGGCAAAGCATCATTTTGCTTTAAGACCTTTCACTGAACTGTAAAAGGCATCAGGAACAGATGGTACTTGGGCATAACAAAGGTCACGCTGGAGGTGCACTATTGACATAAGAATGGGAAACTCCACTTTAAGTAAGAATTACTTTTTTCATCAGGTGATGAAATATTGGATGCTGCTGAGTATGTTCCACAATGACAGAGAACGATTTACATATATAGCTGGATAATATTTACATAATGTACCATAAAAGGTTGCTATTAGCAGGGAAAGATTGATGTGGAATCAAACAGCAGCCAGCTCCTTCATTCCAAAGTTAGTATGTATAGACGCAGTGTCCCTGGAGAAACAGTTTTACATTTAAAGAAATGGTTGGACTATATGCTAAGTAAATAGTGAGGGATCATGTAACTTTCACTGCCAGGGAAATAAAGGAAAGTGATGTTTCTGGAGAATGGGACCATTTTTTGAAGGTCCTGTTTATTGCATTAATACTAATGAAAACACTCCATTTAAATACTCTCCTTTTAATATAAACCAATATTTCTCTCGCTTTTCCTCTACATCAATAAGGAAAAATGGGATTGCTGGCAAATCAAACAACACAATTCAAAGAAAACAGTCAAATCACATCCAAAAGAATTGTTATTTCATCTTGTTTTCTTTTCTTCCTCAACCTGAAAGAAGCTTTGTGAATAGGCTTTTAGGGGAAATGGCTATTTTTGGATGCAAATCTACATCTAACAGTTTTGGGAATAGTACAGAGTAATATTTTTTTCTGATAGTTTTAATCCAGGGTAACAAGTTACAATCTATTAGCATTAGGCTGAAGCTGTATGTTAAGTCCATCTAAGTCCATTCCTTAGATGTGGTGGTTTTTAGGGATGAGTGAATGTGTCTAAGTTAGGTTTGTGGTGTGTTTGTGGAACCCATTGTAAAGTCTGAAAACTGGATACCTAAATTCAAATCTCATTGAAGTCTATGATGGGCGAATATTCACCATGTACACCATGCAACATACGTTGATACATAAACAACCACCTCATTACACCAGGAAGTGGTCCATGGACTTGGGAAAGGAACTCTCTGCAGCTGACTGGCAGAAAGCATATTACTTTACGCATAAGACTTCAACGTCCTGTTATACACAGGAGAAAAACTTCAAGCTCATTGCGAGGTGGTACAGGGACCCTCAATCTCTGCACAAGATCTTCCCATCCGTGCCCCCCACCTGCTGGAGGTGCGGATTGGAGGACGGCAGTTACTTACACATCTGGTGGGAATGCCCATCTATTCAACCTCTATGGAACCAGGTCTTCTTGATCTATAGCAACCTCTATGATAAACCCCTACGGCCGTCCCCTGAGATAGCTCTTCTATCCATGCTCCCAGGCTCTATATCCTCACAGAAGCGCTCCTTGCTACATTTTTTTCTAGCTGCCGCAAGACAAATTATTCCAATTTTTTGGAAGACCACTACTAGCCCTCCCTTGACTTTATGGGTCTCCACGGTCAATGACATAATGAGGATGGATGAGATGTTAGCCCTGGAGAATGACACTTTTGAGAAATATAGGCTCCAATGGCTTATATGGATAGAATACTCCTCTTCAGAAAAATAAGCCAGCAACAGGACAATTTTAAATTGCAGGTCTAGGCCCAACGTTATCAGAGACAAGAAGCGCAGGTAGGGGGTTCAATACAGGAATAAAGAGACTGCAGAAAATCGCACAGTGTAAAATAGGCCAGCGGCAGGACAATTTAAAGTTTGGATAATAGGCCTAATTGGTGTATGCCCAACTTAAATGTTATCTACTGAGATAGTTTAATGTGTTGAATGTGAATTATATAATGTGAGGGGTTTTAGGCTCATCATGCACTGTTTACATTTCACCTGGTCCCTGATGGGCTGAAATTCACTTAATGGGGGGCCATGTTGATCCTCTTCCTCCTGACATCATTCAATTGAAAACTGCGGTTGAATCCAATCAGATGCTCCAGGATTCTGACAGCTGATCTTGGTAGGTATTAGAATATGATAGCTCAGCATAAGAATTTGTCCATCCAGGCTGTATAGTATGGATGGAAGAAGCCTGTTAGATTTTTTCATTTATTTCTTCCACTTATTTTTTTTTTCCTAATAGTATTACCATTCACGCAAGTGTGCTATCTAGCATACAGCTGCTGTGTATTATCCACCAGGAATATGTGAAAGCTATAATTGCTTGAACACAAATACATACAATTTAACTGATGCCTGCATAATATGTTTTATTAGGATTGCACACAGGAACACTTTCTTACATTTGCATATCACTATTTTTGTTTGTTTACTTTATTGCCATTACATTTTTATTATTTTCAGTTTATTCAGGTATCTTTTATCTAAATATCATTGTTAACATTGTGCTGTGTTTAGGCAATATATTATATATAATAAAAAAGGCTCCAGGAACAGATGGTCAGGAACAAGTGAATGATGTTGTTTGAACACCCCAGAATTAAAAAGGCTCAATCAACATAAAATACAATTAGGAAACCCTCCCCCCACAATATCACTTATTTTTATGAAAATTTTTATGAAAAGGCATGCAGCAAAAAAGGCAGTTTAACCCCAAAAAGCCATATTAACTTACAATAAAAAATGAACTCCAAAATAAAATAGAATTCTAAAATGATACCCCCTAAAACAAAAGCTGTGGGATTGTCTTCTTCAGCTGGGATCCCACATTGCTCTTATCTCAGACTATGAATAGCAGCGTACCGCCAAGAAGCAAAACAGAAGGCAGAACATGTTTGTGATGAGGAGGGCATAGATAGCAACTTGGTGCCCTATGCCTCATATATGAAAACAATGTGCCCACAGCGGGTGCCCCTCCTCATCCCCCTTGTCCTGGGCCCTAAGTGTAGTATAACATGAAACCCAAAAGATGGACAACTGGAGAAGAAAGAAGAACAAATTAATTTGGTTCCAAAAGAGGGACAGTCCCTCCAAATAAAGGACAATTAGCCAAGATGGAAAATTGATGAAGGTCCAATCCAACCATGTGTGGGTGTCTTCAAACTTCAACGCAAATTTACAAAGAAATCTGAGTTTACAATGGGGTGCATTAATTGATTAAGCGGTATAATTGTTTGTTAAATTAGGGAGCCTGTAATTTTGTTTATGTTTCTTTTTGTATCATTCTCCAAATAATCGACCCATTGTGTCTAAAGTACACGATTATTGACACATCAGAACATGGCAGTGTGCATTAACTTTTTTTTTATTTTGCAGCAGGAACTGTCAATGTATATATGCAGTCCCAAACCTGTCTAGACTTCACTTTTGTCACAGACAATATATAATTACATTTTCCTTTTTCCTGCTGTAATATCCCTCATGTGAGAGTAGACATCCTGACTTGTTTCTGTGTTTTTGTCACAAATTTTGAAAAGGGCTGTGAAGATTGATGCAATGTACAGGAGATGGATTGTCCCAGGCACTTTATCACTCAGATGTAACATTACAGAGTCAACTTCCTCCCCCACCAGGATGCAGTCCTGTCTGGGTGGCTTCGTGGCTTTCGATAATTTTCCTGTGTAATGAACTTGTACTTGTCTCCATTCATGAAGTGAAAATGAACATTACAATAATCAACAGGGATTCATTTCACCAGGAAACGGGACATCAACAATTAATGTATGCCGCTTTTGGAAAGGATGCTTTTAAAGAAAGGATTTCCTCAAGTCCAGCTTTGGAACAATATTACTTTTTTTTGTCCTTCAAATCTAAAAATCAAAAAAAAAAAAAATGTATATATTAACACAATAATAAAGTAACATATTCTTTACAGATGTATGAAAATAGTGAAAAGGTGACTAGAAAGAAAAGGAGAAAAGGAAATGTTGTCTGCCATAGTGACCAATCCAATTATTTTTTCAAAGATTAAAAAATTAAACCTGATTGTCACAGTGGGCAAAAGCTCAATTTGTGTCCCTGTTTTATTTTCTCCAGTAGCCTCTAACTATTATTTTTTTTAAAAAGGGCAGGACTGTGGCTAAATGGTTAGCACATCTGCCTAGCAGCACTAGGGTTGTTGGTTCAAATCCCAACCATGCCACAACCTGCCTAGAGATTGCATGTTCTCTGTGCCTGCGTAGGTTTCCTCCAAGTACTCTGGTTTCTTCCCACACTCCAAAGACTTTCTGGTAGGTTAATTGGCTTTTGTCTAAACTGGCCCTAGTATATTAATGTGAGTTAGGGACCTAAGATTGTGAACGCCTTCAGAGTAAGGGACTGATGTGAATGTACAATATATATGTAAATTGATGGTGCCATATAAGTACCTGTAATAAATATAAATCATACTAATTATTTTCTTAATGCACAGAAGTAAAAATAATTTTGTAACATATATGAAGTGTATAAGAGGTTTTATAGCCTGTATATCGGTATGCTCAAGAGTTGTGTGCATAATGAAATATGTTTGAAGAAAATCAACATACAATAAAGAGGCAAACCACTGACTTAGTAAGGGGGTATGAGTTTTTTTTTAATTGGTGTAATGCAGGATTTTGCTGCCATTAATAAATGGTTTAGTAGCGACCTCTAATGATTTCTGTGTAAGCTAAGGAGATGCTTGGTTTAACAAACTGATGATGCATGGACCTTTTATTTACAGCTGTGTCCTTATATTCAGTCTCATGTATTACAGTACCAGGTCTTTCAATCTAGTTTTGGAGTAAGCTACTGCAAGCACAGACAGATATATAAATTGTCCTATGACATTCATTAATATCAGCATCACTGTACAGCTAAAATTTGAGAACCAGCAACACCAAGGATTCTATTTCTCATAGCAAAAATAAAACCAGATTTCATTCTGTCATGAAAGTACATAATATAGACAGAAGTGAACCCTTCTTTCCATGTCCACTGTAAAGCTCCTCTACAACAAACCATGGCTTCAATAGCAGAGCTAGAATCCCCAGCATAAGTGAAATGTATGGGGTTATTTTATCCGCATGATGAAGGTTTTTTGATATTAGGTTACAGGGTTTACCATTGGACACCAATGCTGGGCTATTCATACAACTGAAAACCAATGCTATGGGATTCTTTCCTCAAAACATTCGTTTTGGAGTATTCCACCCACTGAACATCAATTCTGGTCACTTTTCACCACTGAACACCAATGTTATAGGATTATTTCCACAAAACATTACTTTTGAAGTATTCCACCCACTGAACACTAATTCAGGTCACTTTTTACCACTAAACACCAATTGTGGGGGATTATTTCAATTTAACACAAATAATGGGGGGTTATTATCACACAATGCCAATGTTGGGCTATTCGTCAATGGTAGGGGATTCTTACAGATGAAACACCTTTGCTAGTAGATTTTTCTTACTACACACCGGGGATGATTTTTGGATTCTGTGAAAAACTCTTATGCCGCGTACAGACCAACAGAATCCTCCAACGGTGGCAGATTGGCTACATAAAGTGGAAGAGATAAGTAAAATGGAAGAATTAGGGTTAGAATCAAAACAACTACAAGAAGAATACCAGACAACCTGGAAATTATGGAAACAATTTGTGATATCAGCAGAAGGCTCGACTCTCTTAGGAAATAGAAGCTAATCACATATAGACATTGGGAACACCTTGACTGCCCAGAGTCAACAATGAACTTTCCCCTCTATTTTTTCCTATTCCCTTACCCAATCTTCTCCCCCTTTTCCTTTTTTTTTTATTTTTTTATTATTATTAATTTTTGTTTGTGGTTATTTGAGTTGTTTTGAAAAAGAGAAAAGAGTGACGGGTATTGTTAAATGTAGTATTTAAGTAGGGGGAGAAAATAGGAAAGCATATAAGAAGTTATGCTATATGAGAACTCCTCGGAAATTTTCTGTAGAAATCTGAACAAATAGATATACAATGTGTATGTAGATGTTTGATATCAAGATATGATTTAGAATGATATGTTTATTCTGTATTGCTTTTGTTTTGTTTTTTTTGTATGCCCGTAGTAGGCGTTAATAAAGTATACATTTGAAAAAAAAAGACATTCCGACAACAAAACCGTGGATTTTTTTTCCGACGGATGTTGGCTCAAACTTGTCTCGCATACACGCGGTCGCACAAATGTTGTCGGAAATTCCGATCTCCAAGCACGCCAAGTAAATTGATACCCAACATGTCACACATGTCACACTTCAAAGTTGCACCCGCTTGTGGAATGGCTTTTACCCTAAAAAATCTCCATAGGCGACGTTTAAAAAATTCTACAGGTTACCTGTTTTGAGTTACAGAGGAGGTTCAGGGATATAATTATTTCTCTCACTGTAACGATAGTGGCAATACCTCACACGTGTGGCTTGAACACCGTTTTCATATGCGGGAGCTGCTTACATATGCGGCAGCTTCTGCACACAAGCTCGTGAGACTGGGCATGTTTAAAAATGTTTAATTTTTTTTCTTATTTATTTTACTTTTTTTTTTTTTACACTGTTCAAAAAAACAAGATTGGTTAAACCCACAAGTGCTTTTTTTTACCACTACTACCTTTATATTGGCTTTTGGAATTTACAAATGCAGCAATTTAGAAATCAGATGAAATGTTTAGGGCTGGAAAACACTTTTTGATAGATAAACATGCATTTTATATACAACTATATAGATCAGACCAAAATGAGGAACAAATGAGGAGGAAAGAGGGACAGAGGGACATTGCTCCAAATCAGGGACAGTCCGTCAAAATCAGGGACAGTTGGGAGCTATGATACCAATGCCTTGCCATATTTTACTCCCACTGACTACTAACATTGGGGCATTGTTCCATCCAACTTTGTCAAGTTCTTTACCGCCCACCTGCACTAAGTCAGTAATGTGTGTGATTCAGCACATCAATGCCCTCCTATAACTGAAATGTTCAATAGACTAATACATTAATGCTCCTACATAATCTTTTAACACTAATGCCCTGTACACGATAGGATTTTCCGACAACAAAGTCCTGGGATTTATTTCCGACGGATGTTGTCTTGCATACAGACGTTCACACAAAGTTGGTCGGAAACTCTGAACGTCAAGAACGCGGTGACGTACAACACGTATGACGAGCCGAGAAAAATTAAGTTCAATAGCCAGTGCTGCTCTTCTGCTTGATTCCGAGCATGCGTGGCACTTTGTGCGTCGGAATTGTGTACACATGATCGGAATTTTGTGTGACGGAAATCCCTATGGAAAATGTGTGATGGAGCCTACACACAGTCGGAATTTCCGACAACAGGGTCCTATCACACATTTTCCATTGGAAAATCCTATCATGTGTACAGGGCATAACACATATCTTGTTTGTTTAGTCTGAAAAATAAATACTGTCATATTCATAAAAATCAGTTTGATATTTTATTGTAATATTTGCAGAAACTGAAAGGCAGACATTGCATACAAGAATACATTTCAGAATATAGTTTATATACTAATTCTGCAGTCTGCAACCTAATTTTGAACTGGTCAGTTTGAACTAGTAAGACAATAACTTGCCCACTAGGTGGCATAATCTGCTATGTATTGTTGTGCTGGTTTTGCCTTCAGGTGAAGATTACACCACATGATGTAATGTTAGCTATTTGGATTTAGCTGGAAGGCAGCCATAGAACCAATGTAGGCCAACCAAAAGCTTGTCACCTGATTAAACATTTTTTTATAATGAAGTATGTCAATTATGGCTTGATGGTAGCACAACCCAAGTCATGCTGAAAATAATTGCATACTTTTAGCTCTAGCCCTATTTAGGGCATACAAATTTACCAGTAATAGCGGTAACATTTACTTTAGTCATACCTTCATACCTAGTTGTTTGAGAAACAGATGGGCTAATGTAGCTGAAGCATCTTTAGTAAATCAACACTGTACCATTATTTTTTTTTATTTTTTTACTGTACCATTATTTAAATATAATTTTCCATGATCAGATATGTTAGAGAAAATGAGGCTTGATAATCCCTATACTTTATATTGGATTGCTAATTGCAAAAAGTATAAAAAATAAAAAATATATAAAAAAAGTGATTGTACCTACAGGGAGTTGCACAGTCAGTGTGAAGGTCAAAATATATAAATATATATAAATATAAATATATAAATAAATATATATATATAAATATAATATATATATATATATATATAATATAAAAATATATAAATATAGAACATCGAATAGCTATGTAGTCAGTTGGTCTAGAGTGTTTCTGCATAGAAAAAGCCTTCATAGTGTAGAAAACTACACTTGGCTATGCAACCAGTGATTATTATTATTATTATACAGGATTTATATAGCGCCAACAGATTGCGCAGCACTTTACAACGTTAAGGCAAACAGTGCAATTACAATACAATTAAATACACGAGGAATCAAAGAGCCCTGCTCGTTAGAGCTTACAATCTAAAGTGATGTATACAATCTAAAATGATGTATTGGTGTAGTTATAGAAGCATCAATACATTTTCTGATATGTAGGGTTAGTCAATTCAAACTGGGTCACACCAAAATACATATATTGGCATGAGTTGAATCACTGTACTGTACATGTAAAATAGGTTTTGTTTTTTGAATAGCTTCATTAAAAACTTCAATAAAAACAAAATAACATTGAAAATCAAAACACAGGTCAATGCACCGAGAATGCAGCCAATCAATTTTTTCTTTATTGTCAGCAATCTGCCAACAATATTCCGAAATCCAATTAGTTTCTAGAATGTATTGCTCTTTGCGCTTTAGAAGCCAATAACAAATGTACATTTGCTTTGGATAAAAACTGGATGTAACCTTTATTTTCCAAAGTCACGCTATGTTCCAATGGAAAAAGCAGCTCTGAACTGTTCATCTAAATTTTTTTCCAGAGAGGCGTATTTATAACCATGACCCAAGTGAAGGGCTCAATATAGTTGGCATCAGCATGTGTCTATTTATCAATTTTCTTATCCATACAGTGGTGTGAAAAAGTGTTTGCCCCCTTCCTCATTTCCTGTTCCTTTGCATGTTTGTCACACTTAAGTGTTTCGGAACATCAAACCAATTTAAACAATAGTCAAGGACAACACAAGTAAACACAAAATGCAATTTGTAAATGAAGGTATTTATTATTAAAGGTGAAAAAAAATCCAAACCATCATGGCCCTGTGTGAAAAAGTGATTGCCCCCTAAACCTAATAACTGGTTGGGCCACCCTTAGCAGCAACAACTGCAACCAAGCGTTTGCGATAACGTGCAATGAGGCTTTTACAGCGTCCTGGAGGAATTTTGGCCCACTCATCTTTGCAGAATTGTCCTAATTCAGTTACATTAGAGGGTTTTCGAGCATGAACGGCCTTTTTAAGGTCATACCACAACATCTCAATAGGATTCAGGTCAGGACTTTGGCTAGGCCACTCCAAAGTCTTCATTTTTGTTTTTCTTCAGCCATTCGGTGGTGGACTTGCTGGTGTGTTTAGGATCATTGTCCTGCTGCAGAACCCAAGTTCGTTTCAGCTTGAGTACACGAACAGATGGTCGGACATTCTCCTTCAGGATCTCTTGGTAGACAGCAGAATTCATAGTTCCTTTTATCACGGCAAGTCTTCCAGGTCCTGAAGCAGCAAAACAGCCCCAGACCATCACACTACCACCACCATATTTTACTGTTGGTATAATGTTCTTTTTCTGAAATGCAGTGTTCCTTCTACGCCAGATATACTTGGACACACACCTTCCAAAGAGTTCCACTTTTGTCTCATCGGTCCACAGAATGTTGTCCCAAAAGTCTTGGGGATCATCAAGATGTGTTGTGGAGAAATTGAGACGAGCTTTGATGTTCTTTTTGCTCAGCAGTGGTTTTCTCCTTGGAACTCTGCCATGCAGGCCATTTTTGCCCAGTCTTTTCCTGATGGTGGAGGCATGAACGCTGACCTTAACTGAGGCAAGTGAGGCCTGCAATTCCTTGGACGTTGTTGTGGGGTCTTTTGTGACCTCTTGGATGAGTCGTCGCTGCGCTCTTGGGGTAATTTTGGGCGGCCGGCCACTCCTGGGAAGGTTCACCACTGTTCCATGTCTTCGCCATTTGTGGATAATGGCTCTCACTGTGGTTCGCTGGATTCCCAAAGCTTTGGAAATGGCTTTATAACCCTTTCCAGACTGATAGATCTCAATTACTATCTTTCTCAATTGTTCCTGAATTTCTTTGGGTCTCGGCATGATGTGTAGCTTTTAAGGATCGTCTGGTGGACCTTACTGTGTCAAGCAGCTCCTATTTAAGTGATGCCTTGATTGTGAACAGGTGTGGCAATAATCAGGCCTGGGTGTGGCTAGAGAAATTGAACTAAGGTGTGGACAACCACAGTTATAGTATGTTTTAACAAGGGGGGCAATCACTTTTTCACACAGGGCCATGATGGTTTGGATTTTTTTTCACCTTTAATAATAAACACCTTCATTTACAAATTGCATTTTGTGTTTACTTGTGTTGTCCTTGACTATTGTTTAAATTGGTTTGATGTTCCGAAACACTTAAGTGTGACAAACATGCAAAGGAACAGGAAATGAGGAAGGGGGCAAACACTTTTTCACACCACTGTAATTCATAATAAAAGTGTGTGAATCCTGCTTGAAAACATTAATAAATGAAACCCATAACTAATTTGCCTTTTGTAGAATATATATATATATATATATATATATATATATATATATATATATATATATATATATATATATATACACAGTATATATACTGAATATCATAGGCATGCACAGGGGGTGTTCCAGGTGTGCCCAGTGCCAGGCACACTCTAATCACCCTGAGCGGCGCAGATTCCCCCTGCTGATATTTCACCAAAGCCACCCAATGGGGCTCCTAAAAAAAATTGTAAAAAATATTACAAAAATAGAATAATAAAAAACTACTGACACCAACCTCTGCCCTACTAACACCTTCATGTTTTAATACATTTTAAAATGTTTTTTACATTTATCTATAAGAGTGTGTGTGTATATATTACACATACATACACACACACACATGTTTGAGCTTTGGGGTGCACACCCTAATGCAATAGGCTGCGAACACCTATGCTGTATATATATATATATATATATATATATATATATATATATATATATATATACACACACACACACATATATTACCAAAAGTATTTGGACACCTGCGTTTACATGCACATGAATATAAATATATAGTGTAGAGTGTAGCACTCTCATCTAGCAGTAAAAAGGGTTGCTGGTTCGAATCCCAACCATGACACTACCTGCCTGGAGTTTGCATGTTCTCCCTGTGCCTGTGTGGGTTTCCTCCGTGTATTCCGGTTTCCTCCCACACTCCAAAGACATGCTGATAGGTTAATTGGCTTCTGTCTAAATTGGCCCTAGTATATGAATGTAAGTTAGGGACCTTAGATTGTAAGCTCCTTGAGGGTAGGGACTGATGTGAATGTACAATGTATATATAAAGCGCTGTATAAATTGACGGCGCTATATAAGTACCTTAAATAATAATAATATACACAGTCTCTCACAAAAGTGAGTACACCCCTCACATTTTTGTAAATATTTTATTATATCTTTTCATGTGACAACACTGAAGAAATGACACTTTGCTACAATGTAAAGTAGTGAGTGTACAGCTTGTATAACAATGTAAATTTGCTGTCCCCTCAAAATAACTAACTAAATACACCCTAAGTGAAAATGTCCAAATTTGGCCCAAAGTGTTAATATTTTGTGGGACCACAATTATTTTCCAGCACTGCCTTAACCCTCTTGGGCATGGAGTTCACCAGAACTTCACAGGTTGCCACTGGAGTCCTCTTCCACTCTTCCATGACGACATCACAGAGCTGGTGAATGTTAACGACCTTGCGCTCCTCCACCTTCCCTTTGAGGATGCCCCACAGATGCTCAATAGGGTTTAGGTCTAAAGACATGCTTGGCCAGTCCATCACTTTTACCATCAGCTTCTTTAGCAAGACAGTGGTCATCTTGGAGGTGTGTTTGTGGTCATTATCATGTTGAAATACTTATTTTACTGTCCCCAATCCATCTCCTGATATTACAGAGTCTTGGAGGCACTCTGCACATGCTCAGTTTGGTGTGTATTGCTAGAATTTTTTTAGGGAGGGTGCATGTAATCAGCACAGAGCTAATCAGCACTGTCCAGACAGAAAGTCAGGGGTCATGCAACTATCATAGGACAGTCAGAGGAGAATGAAAACTCCTCCTACAAAACTTTCAACCACTGCTTGGCCAGACACTGATAGAAATCACAAGATTGCTATATACTGCTTATGAGAAAAGCTAGCAGTTTAGAAATGATGTGTACTGCGGGAGACCAGATATAGTGAATCAGGGTCCTAGGTTAAGTAACACTTTAATACCGCTCTAAAGTGTAGTTTCACTTTTGCAGTCGTAATCGAAAACCCCCCACTATAAATTTGTTCTTCCCATTCACACAACATGCCCAATAAATAATTTTTAAAATATTTCTTACTTTTCTGGTTGTTTCTTTGGAGTAGGTTTATACAGGACTGCAAGCTATTTCAGTGCAGCCAATCTGTGCCCACCAGTGCTACCAATCAGTGCTGTCAATCAGTGCCCATCAGTGCCTCCTCATCAATGTCACCTATCAGTGCCGCCTATCAGTGCCCATCAGTGCCGCCTATCAGTGCTGCTTATCAGTGCCACCTATCAATGCCCACCAGTTTCACCTATCAGTGCAGCCCCATCAGTGCCGCTTCATCAGTGACCCTCAGTGCAGCCTAACAGTGCCCATCAACGCCGCCTCAACAGTGCCCATCAGTGCCACATATCAGTGCCCACCAGTTCCGCCTATCAGTGCAGCCCCATCAGTGCCTCCCTATCAGTGCCACTCCATCAGTGACCATCAGTGCAGCCTATCAGTGCCCATCAATACCACCTCAACAGTGCCCATCAGTGCAGCCTATCAGTGCCCATCAATGCCGCCTCATCAGTGCCGCCTATCAATGCCCATCAGTGCAACCTCACCAGCGCACATCAGTGAAGGAGAAAAATTAATTCTTTTCAAAATTTTATAACAAACTATGAACGCTTTTTTTTTTTTTTTTAAATGTTCGGTCTTTATTCATTTATTTAGCAAAAAATAAAAAAACCCTGTGGTGATTAAATACTACCAAAAGAAAGCTCTATTTGTGTGAAAAAATTATAAACATTTTGTTTGGTACAGTGTTCCATTATCGCACAATTGTCATGCAAAGTGTGACAGCTCTGAAAGCTGAAATTGTTCTGGGCAGGAAGGGGTGTAAGTGCCCAATAGGCAAGTGGTTAAGGAGATGTACCCTCTCTATGTGTCCTGTTTACCATTATCACCAAAATTGAAAGAAAATCCCAAATTTTGGTTTGACATGAGGGAAATTTTCCAATTGGGACATTAGTTCTGGTAACACCTCAGTATTTCCTCTCACTTCCTGTTTTGCCCATGGGACAGGAAGTGAAAGGTAATCTCTCCAATGGGACACAAATGTCAAAAAACTGACAGGGGTTATAACTTCCCTTACTCTATCCAAAATGAAGAAAAAAAGTTTTGTCTTTAGGTACACTTGTTAATGGTTATATGAGATTTTAGTGATTTGGGTTTTATCTATTTTAACAATGCATTGGCCATTGATAGAACGTGCTCTCTCATAACTTGCTACCCTCCATGCCCCCTATAACTCTTTTCCATTTATTGCAGCAGCCATGACATATCTCTCAGCTAGGAAGGATCTCACTATGTAAGAAGGAGATGTGTGAGAGTGAAGATGAGGGCAAGGACAGGCCATGGCGCTTTAAAAAACCCCCAGGAGATAACAAGCCCACCCTTTGTGTTTAATGTATGACCCCGGATAAAGCTAAACTACTGGAACAAGGAACCAGCTGTTGCTGAAAGTTGTGTTTATGCACAATCAGAGGTCATAACTCTGCCCTGTGCTGACATGAAGGCAGACCACTTCCAGAAGCTGGCAGGCCTCTGTCTGCACATTTGAGTTATTGCCCCTTTCAGGTGACTCTGAGATGGGAGGAATGTCAAGAGAGCATTGCCTATCCTACAGATGAAATACTCAGAGGATTAACACACGGCTTTTAAAATGTACAAACACAGGAAGCACACTGAGCATGGTAGCACTGGGCTGCTAAATTTATTGAAGACCTCCAAAAAACGTTGGAGCTTTTTGTGCATTGTTCTGAAGATGCTAATGGCATATGGTCCAAATGTTTAGTTTTAAACTTCCCTTGTAAGGGGAAATATTCTCAAAGTGGCTTTAGTGTACTGTTAGTTCTTAAATTGCTATTAAACCCTCAGTTTTAAAGTAAAACTATAGGCAAAACTCTTTTTTTTTTTCATTTTGGACCCCTGTAAGGTTTATTTTTGCCATCTTTGTCCCATTGGGGCATTCCCCTTCACTTCCTGTCCCATAGCCAAACAGGAGGTGAGAGGAAATCCCTGCAAATTAAGGGAATCTCCTAGGGGGGGCCCAGATCACCAGAACTAGTGTCTCCATTGGATGATTTTCCCCTCTATTACGTTTCTCAGGACAACCCAAAACTTGGGATTTTCTTTTACTTTCACTTTTAATGATAATGGTAAAAAGGACAAATAGAGAGGGTGAATCTCCCTAATGGCATCACAGACAGCAATAAAAACTGACAGGTGTTCTAATCCCTCTCCACTCTATCCAAAACAAAAAAGGAGCTTTGCCTTTACTTATATTTTAAGGACTTTGAGTAGCAGATTTAGTCTCTTACTGGGTATGCGGCCTCTTTATCTTTTAATTCTTGCCTATGTTCCAGTTTAGGCTGTTGGCATGACCATTGCCCCAGGCTTCCTGTTTCAGGGTGGTTCTTTTCTCTCTACACCGTGTGCATCAATAAAAACACACAGCCCCATAACCTAGAATGACAAGGCACACCCCCGTTCCCCCCCCCCCCTTCCTTCTCTATGGCTGGCTCAAGACTGCAATTTCCACTGTTAACGCGACACTAAATAATATCCCTATTCTCCAAAAATAATCCATACACATCCACTACTTAGTGGTCCTGTAATCTATTTTATATAAGAATTATTTATTACTGTGTTTTTCAGTCTCCTTTAAAGCCCTCCTTGAGCTCCCAAACCTCTACTTCTCCCTCTCACTTCCTGTTCTTTGGAATGAGCAGTGCACATCAGTTGCGGCCATTTAAACTGCTCTATGCACACTACAAATCCCATAGTAAATAATACATACTCCCTAATCCATCTCATTAGCAAGCAAGAGAGGGGGGCTACATTCCTACATACAGAGGGACCATAACAGGAAGAAGGATCATTGCTTGCAGCAAGAAAAAATAAAACAATTTGGAGATTTGGGGGAGGCTGAGAACAATAGAAGGTACTTTTTTTGGTTAAGAATACATACATGAATATATTTTATTTTTTTTAAACCAGAGTTTAGTGTTATTTGACTCTTTCCTGTGATGACCAGAAGTTCAGGCAGGCAGCGCTGAGAGAGCAGAAGCCAGCATCACTGAAAGATGTGAACTGCAAGTGCTGGAGTAAGGATTTTACCAAATAGTTTTATTATACTAATATGTTAACCACATGCTGACCAGCGCACGACAATATCGGCACAATGGCATGGCTGGGCAAATGGGAGTACAGGTACGTCCTCTTTAAATCACGGCTTTGTGGGCGCGTGCGTGCCGCAGCGTACTCCGTGACCGTGCCCGCCGGTCCCGCGGACTTGATGTCCACCGGGGGCCCGTGATCGTGTCACGGAGTGGCAGAACAGGGAGATGCCTATGTAAACAAGGCATTTCCCTGTTCTGCCTAGTGACATGACAGAGATCTACTGCTCCATGTCATCGGGAGCAGTGATCTCTTTCATGTTCTAGTGAAGCAATCCCCCCCACATTTAGAATCACTACCTAGGACACACTTAACCCCTTAATCGCCCCCTAGTGTTTAACCCATTCCCTGCCAGTGTCATTTACACAGTAATCAGTGCATTTTTATAGCACTGATCATGGTATAAATGACAATGGTCCCAAAATAGTGTCAAAATTGTCCGATGTGTCCTCCATAATGTTGCAGTCACGATAAAAATCGCAGATCGCCACCATTACTAATAAAAAAAATAATACAAATACCATAAATCTATCCCCTATTTTGTAGACGTTATAACTTTTGCGCAAACCAATCAATATACGCTCATTGAGATTTTTTTTTTTACCAAAAATATGTAGAAGAATACATATCAGCCTAAACTGAGAAAAACATATTTTTTTATATTTTTTGGGGCATATTTAATATCGCAAAAAGTAAAAAATATTGCTTTTTTTTTCAAAATTGTCGCTCTTTTTTTGTTTATAGCGCCTTTTGTTTAATTTGTACTAATACTATTATAATACTAATCTTTGCTTTATTTCTTTTGTCCTTTGTTGAAGCTCAATGCCATTGTTCTTCTTCAGCCTCTTTATAGCCACTTACTGTATATGCACTCCAACAATGGCTGTCTTGTATTTGTCAGGGTAGGTTTCCTGATGGTGACAACAGTGGACCATGCCTGGGTGTGGAAGCACCCTCTTGTAGTCTCCATTGAAATTAAGGGTGGTGGCCCAACTGGTAGACATGAACAAGGTGTTATTACCCTTAAAAAGAAAGTAGTCTTCATGGCAAGATCACCAAAAATTATTTTAATGAAAGTACAATGTAAAATGTGGGTATACTTTCCTGTCTGGGAGTCACAGGTGCTTCGTACAGCCACCAATAGAAATCATTGGCTGTACGTGGCTCTTGTAAAAGCTATCTCAGTTAGAGCTACCACTGGCACTTCCACCCAAAGGAAAACAGTACACAGTCACTAGGACCCTGAACTTAGGTCATTACTCACAATGCCAGAGGATCACTGGATGCCTCCTTCCAGTATCCACTGGGCACTCTTCAGTGAAGGAGAGGTTAATGCCCACAATGCCACAGGACAGCCAGACTCAAATTTCCTTGATTAACCTCAGAAAAGGATTTTAGAAATAGGCGTTCCCAGCTATGCCACAGCTGGGACCTCAATAAATATGCAGCAAACTCCAGCAATCTGCCCAGAGGGGCAGTGCCCCTAGAAGACTGGGGACTCCTCCTGCAGGATTAGACTCATTACTATCTTTCACAGGCTGCTCCAGGATCAGAAAATGTAAATGCTCTTCAACCACCTACTGGGCACACCTCCTCAGGGATTGGCTGAAGCCACGATGATTCTAGAATGCTGTAGAATACAGGGGGGGGGGGGGAATCAAACCTGAAGCCTGTGAAACACAGAAAGGCCCAAAGTCAAAAACAACTGCTCCACTGGTTACAGAGGAGCCAGAAAGGAACTACATTTCCATAACATCCTAGCAACCTAACTAGGAGGTATACCAGCATCACAGGGGCAAGCATGCTTCCTGACTCAAAAGCCAAGCATACACAGTGCATGCTCTCTATCAGTATTGCTGGGATAGAGAAAGAGAGCACGCACTGCACATGCATAGCTTCTAAGTCAGGAAGCATGCTCGCTCTTATGATGCTGAGGGCAAGTGACCAATATCTGCTGCCTCCTGAAAATAAGCGCAGATAAAGGAATGTAAATATTGGGAGTATTTTGGCTAGGCTTCATGGCTATTAAAAAAGGCCCACAGGTTTGGAATTGGCATTCAGAAATTTTTTTACTGGCACAGTGCATTTTAATGGCACTAATGGCACAGTGCATTTTAATGGCACTAATGGCACAGTACATTTTAAACTAACGGGGCCCTTATCTATATGGGCCAGGTTAAGTAAAAAGTGAACTTAGTCTTTAATAAACTACCTGGTTAGGTTCCTTGGGTTTACATCACGAATTAAGGCAAAAGGTTAAAAACTAAAAGGAAAAAAGTGGAAGGTAACACAGTAAGTAATATAGCATTTTTTTAAATTTGAGTAGTTAATGGACATTATTTTATCACTTCTCCTTTTCCCAGTTGATAAAATCTCCTCCCTGCCTGCGTGGTCACCAAGAAAAAAGTGAGGTAAAATATCCCAAAAATGGCCAAAGACAGCAATACCATCTTGGCACTGGGTCTTTAACAAAAGGATTATTGGCAGTTATCAAATTATACCTGATAGTTTGGCAGTCAAGACAAGATAAAGTGCACAATGTGAAATGCATATAGCGGCTATAGTATGCATAGAAAAACAGCCAAAAAAGATTCAGTTTAGAACATACGGAACAATTTGAGAAGAGTACTTCAAACAAAAGGCAGTTGTGTCCAGATCTGTATTGAAGGCACGCAAGGCCAAATGCAACAATAGCATTAAGAAAGTAAAAGGGTTGCTCCAGGGAGGGGAAGCTAGGCCAACTGGAGACTACCTAAACAGGGAGATAGTTTGCTGTCAATCAAGTCATAAAAAGAAAAATGGGAAGATATGAAAGGAAAAAGGAAAAGAAGAGGAAAAAAAGGAAAAGAAAAGGAGAGTAATGGTCCCAGGGGTCTTGGTGGTTAAGAAATTAGATTGCCAAGAGGAGGTGGTCAAATCTGGGAGGATGAGTGTATTCCAACCACGGGTACCAAATTTGGAGAAATTTGTCATGGGAGTAAAATCTTGGTAGTATTTTTTACTGTAACCAAAACAACAAACTTAATTTTGGCCTTTAATATTAACCTGGTTTACCCCCCTTCATGTCCAGGCCATTTTTTGCCATACGGCACTGCGTTACTTTAACTGACAATTGCGCGGTCATGCAATGCTGTACCCAAATAAAATTGATGTCCTTTTTTCCACAAATAGAGGTTTCTTTCGGTGGTATTTGATCACATGTGTGGTTTTTATTTTTTGCACTATAAGCAAAAAAAGACTGACAATTTTAAAAAAAAAAAAAAAAACAATATTTTTTACTTTATGCTATAAAATATACGCAATAAAAAAAAGATAAAAATAATCAAATTTCTTCATCAGTTTAGACCAATATGTATTCTACTACATATCTTTGGTAAAAAAAATCCCAATAAGCATATATTAATTGGTTGGCACAAAAGTTATAGTGTCTACAAACTATGGGATAGATTTATGGAATTTACATTTTTATTTTATTTTTTTACTAGTAATGGCGGAAATCAGCGATTTTAAGTGGGACTGCTACATTGTGGCAGACAAATCGGACACTTTGTGACACTTTTTGGGGACCAGTGACACTAATACAGTGATCAGTACTAAAAAAAGGCACTGTCACTGTACTAATGACACTGGCTGGGAAGGGGTTAACATCAGGGGCGATCAAAGGGTTAAATGTGTTCCCTGGGAGTGCTTGCTAACTGTGGGGGGAGTGCTTTTACTGGGGAAAGAGAGAGATTTGTGTTCCTGCTTAGAAGAAATACAAGATCTCCATCTTCCTCTCTGACAGCGGTCTGCCTTGTTTACATAGGCAGACCGTCATTCTGCCGTATGTGAAAATGATTGTGGGGTGTCCCGGCAAACATTGCGTCTGCTGGACCCGCTGATTGGCTCCTATTGTGTTTAATCACAGCAGGAGCGGGTCGCCAGCGGGGTGAGTGCGTGTCCCAGACCCAGTGCACAAAATCACATACAGGTATGTGATTTTGCACAGGAGGGCTGCCCTGCCGCAGTATATCTGTATTGGGCGTTCCAGAAGAGGGTAATGTTAGAAAATGCTGTAGTCTTCCTCAAGTGCAGGCAATATCCCCAAAAAATTGAATTTGATTGTCCCTTTCCAGCTGGAAGAAGGATTAGAGACCAGACTGTTCCTACCCTTTAGCAAACATCATGTGCCCGAATGCCTAGGCCTTTGAGCACATGATCAGCATCATAGTGTAGAGCAGAATTCTTCTCCAGGTAACATAAGAATTTTAGCTCTTATGCTATCCTAATGTTATATATCAGAGCTAGATATTGCTTTGCTTTAAAGTGGATGTAAACCAGATTCATGAAATTTGAGCTGGGCACATATATCTGAAGTGTTTTCTTATCTCTCTTTAAAGGCCTGAGTCCCATGGCTTTCTCCTGCTCCATTCTTTTGTTATCAGCATGATAACTTCTGACGGGTTCTCCGTCAACCAGCCTGAATTTTGTGTCAGGGTGGGTGCTATAAATAGATTAGCAGAGAGCTGGTCTATTCACACCACAGCTCTGCATTGTTTCTTCCTGTTTTGTCTATGTGGAGGGGGGTGTGTGCGCCTTTCCTCCAATCAGTTGTCTCACAGTGTATGGCAAGAATCCACACCCACAGGTGAATCACAAAAAGAAAATTCGAACAGGACCTGCACTTTCTAAACATTATATAAAGCTGAAGACAGCAGATATACATGTAAAACTTATGTAGGGAGATTTTTTTAATCTCTGTGTATCATCTGAGGTTGTTCACTTCACTTCACATATGTGCGGGTTTACGTCCACTTTAAATAATCTTAGAGGTCTGCGTTAGCATTAAATTGAATATGGATAGTAATGATAGTATTGGGTAAAGCATTACAAGCAAAGCCAGAACATTCTGGCACTGACATATTTCATTTCATGGATATTAAAATATTTGAGCATGGCAAATAGGGAAAAAGGGATGGCACTCTCTAGGCAGTTTCAATATTTTGCTATTTTTCGACAAAAAATACAATTTTATTCAGATTATATACTCAGCCCACTAAAAAAAAAGAAATCAACAGTTAGCAAAAACATGAACAGCATACATTTGCCAACATAAGGTAGATAGTGACAAGCAAATTTGGACTTGACAAAGACGCGGTAGTTGAATATTTGAATGGCTTAGCGTTTATTTTGGTCTCTTTGTCCTTTTGTTGGTTTCTGGTCTGTTGGGAATTCGATAAAAGTCTGTTTTTTCCCAGCCATAACTACCTTCTTCATTTTGTCAGTGTGTTCAATGTTCAAAGCGGGAACCCTGGATAAGAAGTGACACTTCACTCCAAACAGCTGTTCAGTTCTGCCTTGCCAAACCGTGTGGCCTACCTGGAAAATAAACGGTACGAAGAAACAAAATAAACAGCAGCCATGTTAAACAAAGCATTCTTCTTGGAAGTCAGAGAAAATCCTCTCCAGTCAACAACAAGCCCATAGCCAACGTGGAGATCACATTCCGACAGGCAGTGATTTCATAGACATTAATCATTTCGGTTGCATGGGGTCATTGTTTGAAAGTTTTTTAATAGATTTAAATAAATACTACTCTCGGACACTTTGAAAGGGAAATAGTAAAGTCTTTAAAAGGTATTCTTGCAAACAAACGGAAAGCATTCATGGCAGATCCTTTAACATTACTGTTTCTTTTTCTTAATCACTGCCATAATTTTAATGTTTGATTTATTAAAAAATAGCAATGCTTTTATTTCTATGGTCCTTTATTATGTGGATGATGCTACTGTAAATGATTTTAGGACTATCCAAGATATACCAGATTTAAAATAGGATTGAAAAGAAATTGGTTCAAACACGCAAACCACGTTAAAGTCTATGGGACATAAAGTGCTCATTTTAAAGGCTTATATGCAAATTATTGCCATAAAAAGTGTTTGGGGACCCGGGTCCTGCCCCAGGGGACATGTATCAATGCAAAAAAAAGTTTTAAAAATTTCAGTTTTTTCGGGAGCAGTGATATTAATCACTTACTCACTGGGCACTTAAACCCTCTTCCTAACCAGACCAATTTTCAGCTTTGAATGACAATTACTCAGTCATGCAACACTGTACCCAAATTCATTTGTTGTCTTTTTTTTCACACAAATAGAGCTTTCTTTTGGTGGTATTTAATCACCGCTGGGTTTTTAATTTTTTGCGCTATAAATCAAAAAATACAGAAAATTCGGTAAAAAATAAATAAAAATTATTTGTTTCTATTAAAATTTATTGCAGAGTATTGGCGAGTATTGGCAGAGTATTGGCGAGTATTGGCACAGTATTGGCGAGTATTGGCAGAGTATTGCAGTGTTTCACAGTATTGGCAGAGTATTGCACAGTGGTGGCAGAGTATTGCCCAGTGGTGGCAGAGTATTGCACAGTGGTGGCAGAGTATTGCACAGTGGTGGTATAGTATTGCACAGTGGTGGCAGAGTATTGCACAGTGCTGGCAGAGTAGCTGTCACTGACCAGCGCTGTGGGCACTACACATCCAGCCCACAGCGCTGGTCCCATCTCTCCCCCTCTCCGCTTCTCCCCTCTCACTGTACTGATCGGTACAGAGAGGGGAGGGAGGAACCGGTTTGTGTACATGTGATAGCTCCTTCATTTGACGGAGCGATCACGTGGTAAACGGCCGCTATCAGCGGCCGTTTACCGTGATCCATGATGCGCGGTCACGGATGTTACCGAGTGCGCGCCCGTGGGGGGGAAGGGGAGCAAGGTTCTGGGAGGACGTCCTACGGACGTCCACCCAGAATAAGCCGACCGCGCTGTAGCCGTCTAAACAGGGGCAGAATAATTGGGCCTTGCCACAACACTGTAACCCCTCACAGATACTCTTGTTGGGCACAGTAACGGGCCCTGCTGTGAAATATTAGAATAAAAATTGTAATTGCATGCCCCTGTTAAACAGGGGCAGAAAAATTGGGCCTTGGGTGGTGGTGGTGGTACCCTAAACCAAAAATATTGTTGGAAGCTAGCATTATCAAGATTAAGGAGGCATAGGATAGACAGCATAGGCAGTCTTCAAGGGATACCACATCCATAGCAAATTCAAACAGTTACATCAGAATCGGGGTGCTTGATAGCTGCTGATCCAAGACTGATTCATTTTTATGAATGTGAGCCTATCAACAGAGTCTGTGGACAGGCGCACTCTTTGATCCATTACAATCCCTCCAGCAGCACTGAATGTGCGTTCAGAAAGAACGCTGGATGCAGGACAGGCCAGTAGCTCAATAGCATATTGAGCAAATTCTGGCTAGTGGTCGATCCTGAAGACCCAGTAACCCAGTGGATGCTCTGTTGGAAAGGTCTCCAAGTCTGCTCTTGCCCCTAGATATTCCTGCACCATGTAATGCATACGCTGGCGATGGTTGCTTGAACCAATCAGATGTTGGTGCTGAGGACTGAAAAATTGTTTAAAGGCCAGCCGGCCACCTTCTCCACCGCTCTTCCTCTGACTGAATGAAGCCTCAGCAACACGTTGTCCAGCACCAGCAAATTGTAACCTCCCAGGGTCTGGAAATGCATTGCACAAACCTTTCTTCAAGGCCTCCTGAAAATGTTTCATCCTCTGCTCCCTCTGCGAAAGCAGGATGAGTTCTGCAATCTTACTCTTGTAACATGGATCAAAAAGGGTTGCCAGCCAGTAATGATCCCTCTCCTTGATATCAGGAATCCTAGGGTCCTTTCGCAGGCTTTGTAGAATCAGGGAGGCCATGCAGCATAGGTTTGCAGAGGCAATCGATTCTAAGTCCTCTGGGTCACTAAGGATCACATGATCCGTAACTACCTCCTCCCAGCCACGTACAACTCCTTGGGTTTCTGGGGACTGAAAACCATCCCTTGAAGACTGCTGAAGACTGCTGCTGAGTGTTATGCTCTACATCCATGCTGACACAATCCTCCTCCTCTTCTTCCTGTGTGTTTGGTGGGCCCGCGGGAATGCTATCTGGATAAAGGGGGTCTTGAGAGGTAAGGAAGTCAAGCTCCCCTGACCCTGTCATGGTGCCATACTCTCACAGGTACTCATTGATGGCCCTCTGCTGTGTGTGCAGCTGCTGCAGCATTGCCAACGTTGAGTTCCACCTGGTAGGCATGTCACAAATGAGGTGGTTGGTGGGCACTGGGCAGGTTGAATGTTAGCCAGCTGAGCACTGGCATTGTATGACCGGTGGAAATGACCACAGACTTTTCTGGCCTGCCTCATGAGATCATGTAAGCCTAGGTACCTGCTCAAGAACTACTGCACCACCAAATTCAGGACATGTTCCAAACATGGAACATGGGTCAAGTGTCCCTGTCGGAGGGTGGAGAGAAGGTTGGTGCCATTGTCACATACAACCATTCCTGGCTGAAGCTGGCATGGCGTCAAACACCTCTGAGCCTACCCCTGCAGAGCTGACAGAATCTCTGCCCCAGTATGGCTCCTGTGCCCTAAGCAGACAACTCAAGCACCGCATGGCATCTTTTAGCCTAACTCCTTGCATAGCCCCTTGAACGCTTATGGAGCACCGTTGGTTCAGAGGACAAATCTGCAGAAGAGGCCATAGAGGAAGAAGAAGAGGAGGGGGTGGAGGAGAGAGCTGTGGCAGAATCACCACTAGCATTTTGGAGGCGTGGTGGCGAAACAAGCTCCAACAACACTGAACCCTGTCCTGCATCCTTCCCAGCTGCCAGCAGAGTTACCCAGGGCGCTGTGAAGGAAAGGTAACTACCCTGCCCATGCCTGCTGGACCATGAGTCAGCGGTAATATGCACCTTACTGCTGACCGCCCTGTCCAATGAGGCCAAATCATTGCCTTCCACATGCCAGTAGAGAGCTGGAATGGCCTTCCATGAAAAGAAATGGCGTTTTGGAACCTGCCACTGAGGTACAGCACATTCCACAAATTCACAAAAGAGGGCAGGGTCTACCAGCTGAAAAGGCAGCAGTTGCAGTGCTAGCAATTTGGCCAAGCTAGAATTTAGACTGAGCATGTGGATGGCTGGGACCAAATTTATTTTTTATGGTTCAGCAACTGGGGTAGGGAATTTTGCCTGCTAAAATCAGATGGTGGTGTACTGCTAGCAGATTGGCTGCAAGTACTTGGTACACCTATTGCTATACCTTCATTCATCTCAGTGCAGGTTTTTGAGAGGAATGGAGGTATAGTAGGGTTGGAGATCCCAGATGTGGGTTGCCAACGGACTGCATGGCAGGTTGTCATATGTCTGGTCAAGCATGTGGCCAGCCACCTGCAGAGGATGCACCATGTCCACGACCAGCACTGTTGACTGTAGACACAGAGGCTGCTTGTCCTCATTTAGTGGCCTGTGAGCGTCTGCCTCTCCTTGGTGGCCTTCCGGACATGATGTATATTTTGTTTTGCATATTTGTTATTTTGTTGATGTATATTTTGTTTTGCATATTTATATTAGATACTGTGTACACCGCCTGCACTGTATTAGCAACTGTACAATGGCTGCACTGTAATTTATACTGTGTACACCACCAGAAGTGTAGTAGACACTGTTCACACTGTATTAGATACTGTGTACACCACCTGAAGTGTACACATCACAGAATGCACTGTAGATATAGGGTATATATACATATATATTAGACATGTGCGATTAGTTTCGTACGTATGGGAAATTCGTATGAATTTTTCGAAATTCGTACATTCGTATGAATCCGAATTACGAATTTTTACGAAATACGAATTCTGTACGAAATACAAAATTTAACTTACGAATTTCGGATCCAAATTATCCGAATCCAAACTACCAAATGATGAATTTCACCTAATATGAAAGAAATTATAGCGGATATAACGAATGATTCAAATGAATTTGAGATTCAGTATAACGAATATCGACACTCTACGAATAATAACGAATTATCCAAAAACGTATTAACGTTACATAACACATAAGTGTATTGTCTATTGTTCACCAATCACTCAGAGGAAGTACGAAATACGAAATTTCGTATTCGTAAACGAAATTTCGGATTTTGTACTTCCTCTGAGTGATTGGTGAACAATAGACAATAGACTTGTGTTACTTATGTAACGTTAATACGTTTTCGGATAATTAGTTAATATTCGTAACGATTCGTAACGATATTAATGATTTGTAACGATTCGTATGAAATTCGTCTTTCGTACGAATCCAAATTAAATTTCGTACACGAATTACGAATTTTATTTATACGAAAGGGAACGAAACAAAACAAATTTTTTGACGGCTCCCATGTCTAATATATATACACCTCCTGAAGTGTATTAGAAACAGTACACCACAGAATGCACTGTAGATATAGGCTATACTGGATGCAGAGTATATATATATATAAGACTGTATATATATATATATATATATATATATATATATATAAATACACTGCCTGCCCTGAGTGAATATATATAGAGTAAACACTGAATATATAGTCTATGCTAAATGCAGAGTATATATATATATATATATACACACACTAGACTGACTGTATAATTATATCAAATACACTGCCACTAACTGAATAACCTGCCTGCTTAATCTGAATCAAGCTATCTCTCTGTGCACACCAACAACACTACACACGGCCGCCGTGTAAGCAGCCTTATATAGTGTGGGGCGTGGACTTAGTCCCCCTGAGCCATGATTGGCCAAAGGCACCCTGAGGCGTTCTGCTGCGCTCAAATTTTCCATAATATTCGCTCTTCGGCGAATGGGTGAACACCTGATGTTCGAGTTGAACTTATGTGCGACCCCAACATCAAGCTCATCCCTAATCATCAGCCTGAATGTCTATTGGAATTAGCACCAAGCATGAGCATAATGATTTTGGTGAAAGTAATTTTGCCATGTTGTGATTGATTTCACCATCAGTGAAATTTCACCTAAATAGAAACTCAAATGTTTACTGATTAAGCTACAGTATATAGGCAAACATTGCCTTTGCTTTAAAAAACAAAATAAGATCAATTTTATTTAAAACGTTGGGGGCTGTAATTAGGGCTATATTTTCTTTGTAATTTTTTCTGTTTATTTTATTGTCTCCAATACACATTACTTTACATTTCTATTTGAGTTTTTTGCTGTGTTTTCCTCATGTGTATTCTGCTGGAATTCTCATAAATTTCCATGAAATGAAAACCCTTAATTTTGCTCATTCTTAATAAGAACAGTTGTGCATAATGTTTCAGGAGACAAACTGGATGATGGTGTTGGTGTAGAGTTAATAGGAAACTATAATATTTATTTTTTGGTCAGATTTACATTGTATGTTATATTTTTAAATCATTTTTTAAAAAAATTGGTTGGGGTGTCTACTTTCCAAAATGGGGTTTTGGGGGGGGGTTTGAACTTTTTTAAAAAAAAATATATAGAATATTTTTGTTTTTATTTTTTTTTTGCAAGAAAATTACGTAACCCCCAAACACTATATATATTGTTAAAGCAAAGGCCCTACAGATTAAAATTTCCATTTTTTTTTTCCACACAGTATTAGCGCAGCGATTTTTCAAACGCATTTTTTGTGGAAAAAATACCTTTTTTTTATTTTAATGCAAAAAAGCTCATTTTTGGGGGGGTTTGAACTGTCCTGGCATTTTATGCACAACATTTAGCACTGCTACAGATTAAAATGGTGGGTGTTGCATTTTTGTTTTTCCACACAGTATTTGCGCAGCGATTTTTCAAACGCATTTTTTGTGGAAAAAATACACTTTTTTTTATTTTATTGCACTAAAACACACTATATTGCTCAAATTTTTTGATGAAATAAAAAATCTGATCTTAGGCCGAGTACATGAAAGCCGATCACTGGCTGAAAAGAATGATACCAAGATGTTTACATATGACGCCAGAACAACGCTTATGTACGCCTTTGCGCAAGAGAAGGTGGGGGCAGGGGTGCTTTTGTTTTTTTGTTTTTTCCTTTTTTTTATTCTTTTTTTTTAACTTTATTTAGCTTTTTTATTATTATTTTAAGATAAATAAATCCGCGTTGCAACTGAATGGCGCACCTGAAAACAAAAAAATGCTCAACACTAAAACACTGTAAACAAAATTACATACCTGCAAAGCAAGCAACTTACATAATAAAATATTGCAGAATAGAATGGAGTAAAAAAAAGAGCAACAATAGAGAGAGAATAGAGTGAGAGAGAGAACAATAAAACGACAACTATTTTATTTTTTTTTATTTTTTGAGATTCACAGGTAAAAAAGCTCCTGACTGAAGCGACTGAATCAAAACGCTACCACAAAAAAAACTGTTAGCGATCGCAGGGATCAGGCCTGACTCTGCGAACGCTGCAGTTATGTGTGCTTAGTGTTTTGTAAGTGACAGTGATCGATCGATACTGCACTTGGGTGGGCTGGCTGGGCGGAGGGGGAAAACGCAGGTGCTAGCAGGTATCTGGGCTGATCCCGCTAACAATGCGTTTTTTTTTTTTTTGGAACCCTAAACTGCTGGGACGCTAGTATAGATCTGATCAGATCAGATATCGATCTGTTCAGATACTGTGCCACTAAGGGAGGTGTATGCTTTGCGCGTGGGTGTTTGCGGTACTGGCACTAACCTGGGGCGACGCAGACCTTATTTGACCCTAAAACCTAATTGATATCACCCGCCGGCGATCAGGGGGTTAAACCGTTATTGGGTAATAAATGGCGGGGTGCCCTGACAGTATAAAAAACAAGCTAACTAACCAGCGTCACCGTAACAGTAATACAAAAAAAAAACTGGTTACCTAGCGACACTAATGCAGCGATCAGAAAAACGATCGCTTAGTGACACTGGCAAAAGGGGGTGAAAGGGTTAACTAGGGGCAATCAGGGGGTTAAACCTTTATTAGGTAATATATGGGGGTACCTGACGCTATATAAAAACCTGACGGGGAACCTAAATAACGAAATAACTAACTGGCTAACCAGCGTCACCAGTGACAGTTATACAGTGATCACTGGTGAAAGGGTTAACTCTAGGGGCAATCAGGGGGTTAAAACCTTTATTTAGGTTGTAATATGGGGGTACCTGACCTATAAACCTATTTATGAACCTATATAAACATGGCGGTTACCTAAAAAAAAAAAATGGTTACCTAGCGACACTAATGCAGCGATCAGAAAAACGATCGCTTAGTGACACTGGCAAAAGGGGGTGAAAGGGTTAACTAGGGGCAATCAGGGGGTTAAAACCTTTATTAGGTAATATATGGGGGTACCTGACGCTATATAAAAACCTGACGGGGAACCTAAATAACAAAATAACTAACTGGCTAACCAGCGTCACCAGTGACAGTTATACAGTGATCACTGGTGAAAGGGTTAACTCTAGGGGCAATCAGGGGGTTAAAACCTTTATTTAGGTTGTAATATGGGGGTACCTGACCTATAAACCTATTTATGAACTATATAAACATGGCGGTAAAAAAAAAAAATGGTTACCTAGCGACACTAATAAAGCGATCAGAAAAACGATCGCTTAGTGACACTGGCAAAAGGGGGTGAAAGGGTTACCTGGGGGGCAATCAAGGGGTTAAACCTTTATTAGGGGGGGGTAGGGGGCTACCTTGGACCTAAAACTAACTGCCCTGACAGTTATTACAGTCACACTGACACTAAATGCAGTGATCAGTAAATAAATGATCACTGCAATTAGTGACACTGTGACTGGGGGGGGAGGGGGTGATCTGGGGGTGATCAGGGGGTGACAGGGGGGTGGAATATGTGCCTAACTGTACTGGTGTCAGTGTAGTGTTGTGCACTAACCTGTACATGTTCGCCGCTCGGCGTCTCCGGTCACATAGACCGGCGCACCGAGCGTGACATCACTTCCGCCTTCCTGTCTATACAATAGACAGGAAGGGGAAGTTTCTCATTGGCCAGGAGCGATCGCGAGGGGGTGGCCAGAAACCACTGGCCGTCCCCTCGTCCCGGATCGCTCCTGAAGCGATCCCGACCGTCCCCGCCGGCGGAGGGGGGTCCGATCGGACCCCCCAACCGCCGGAAGAATGTCACGTACAGGTACGTGATTCTGCCTGTACGTGCCATTCTGCCGACGTAAATATACAGGGGGCGGTCGGGAAGTGGTTAATAGGAAACTATAATATTTATTTTTTGGTCAGATTTACATTGTATGTTATATTTTTAAATAATTTTTAAAAAAATTGGTATGAAGTTAATTTTACTAATAAATATTCACTACAGAAAATATCCATGACATTTAGCAAGCTAGACTTTCCAGCAAGAAAGCCTAGCACTGCTTGTAAGGTACCTCACATGTGTGGTTTCAACACCGTTTTCATATGCAAGCGCAACTTACGTATGTAAACGTCCCTTGTAATAGAAAAAAAGCATGACAGTAGCTCTTAAATGTGAGATCTGTGGTCAAAAAGACCTCAGATCTCACATTTACACTACAATGCAATAAAAAAATAATGTCTTTTAAAAAAAAAAAAAATTCCCCTTTAAGACCATTGGGAGGAAGTGACGTTTGACGTCGCTTTCGTCATCCAATGATATGGAGCAGAGTGGGGGCCATCTTTCCCTCACTTGGATCTAGGCTGTTGAGAGGAGAGGACCTGATCGTCGGTAAGCGGCAGAGACCACCAGAGCACGGCAGGAGGGGGGGCCCTTTCCCGCCCCGAATAAAGTGATCTTGCAGCGAATCAACCACAGAGACCACTTTTATCTGAAAGCAGACTGCCCGCTGTGGAAGAGGAGTTATGGCAGCTATCTGCTGCCATAAAAACGGTATACCACTTCAAATAGCAGACGTACAACTGCAGCAGGTGGTCCGTAAGTGGTTAGAGAGTAACTCCACTACTGCTGAGAAAAAAACATTCCCCTCTGGGTGATCTATGTACATTGCAGGGACTTTAACAAACTTTGTTGCAGATTTCTACCTTTTGGTATTCTGAAGAGATCCCTGTGTGTTTGTCTGTGTACATGTGGTAAGTGAATATAATGGGAGTGGTTATCAACCAGATCCTGCACCCAGGGTTCTAATGAGGAAAATTGCAGGAGCTGCATCACTTTAGACGTGATTTCCTATTGGGAGTAGCTTACCAAAAATTAAATTTTTATTGCAGGGGATGCCTGATATCTGTATCTTGGTGCAGACTTCTGGCAAAATCAGTGAGCCAATCACACAAGCAGGAAATTATGTTTCTGAGGGGGACCTTCTGTACAAATTCTGTGTACTGAACACCTCCAGGTAGCCATATTGCATTGCATTTTCAGAAAATTACAGAGCTATAGATTGAAAAGGAAAGGTAATTTTTAATAACATTCAATTACAATATGGCTATTTTTCCCCCACAAAAGAGGAGTCAATAAAGTTTGCTAGAATCCTTCATATATAGTTGACCTGGATTACATTTTATATTACAACCGAACTTGAGTTTGAGTTTAATGGTAGTTTTTGTATTTAAGCTTGCAGGTTAGGATAAGGGAATTCTGCATTACTGATGTTACTAATCATCGCCAAAAATTCTTCAGTGCTTCACAGTCTAGAGAAGTGTGTGCCTTATTGTGATTAGCAGTTCTACAGTTTATCTATTATATTATCTATTATATTATTATACTACATTTTCTACTCCCATTTTATCAGTTTGAATGCGGGAATAGTAGCAGAATTTAAACTTGTTCTAACATGAAAACTGAAATGTCAATATCCTGCAATTTATTTTTCAATGGATCTATTTTTTATTTTTTTGTTAAATTTAAAATGTTGACACTACCTAAAAATGGATGAATATTAATTTGTTTAAAAATGTAATATTATTTTGCATTACATTAAACCTAAATCCAGACAGCAATTTTACCGAGCTGTTCATGGCAACTTAAGGACTGGATTTTGTATACAGCTTTTGAGTTGTGAATTTTCTAATAAAAGAATAACTTGGGAAGGCATACGTTGTAAGCACTTCAAAGAAAATAATTTGTCATATATCATACTGCAATTATAGCTACTGAGACTGCTTCATTATAAATGCTTCCCTGACAGAACTTAATGAAGAAACACTGCAAAATAAACACATCACATTTCTGTTTACTGCAAATAAAACCTACACAGATTCTCAGAAACTTACCATACTATTTAAGGTTGAACTCAGGGCAACTATTAAAAAAACATAACTTAAAGAGACACAGTTGCTGATTTACTAATGGCAATGGGCTGTTTACATTGCAAAGGAAGTTGCACATTGTGTGGGAATTTTCCCTAGATTTTAGTGAACGTGGTGAAACTTCACTTTGCAAAGATAACCGAATCATGTGCAAGGATAACAAAGACACCACCCCCTAGAGTTTTTTTCTTACGGTAGTTCCCTTATTAAATATTTGTATCCTTAAACTGTATCCAAAGGGAAACCATTTTTGTTAGTGAGGAAATATAGCATTGGTCACATTTTTATAGCTGCCTGTATTGCTGCTAGGGACCTTTACTCTCTTTTTGTACCAGAGATTATAATTACTAGAAAGTGAGGGTAAATCCAAAGTTTTCTCACCAGAACAGGAATTGAGAGGCAATCTACTAACAGGGAAACCTATTTTGGTGACAACTGACTAAAAGGCAACTTCTATGGTTTTGGAGAGAATTCCTGTGATGTCCTGTTGTGTCTACAGAACAGGAAGTAAATGGAAATTTCCCCAATGGGATACAGTTGTAGAAAAAAAAACTGTCAGGGGTTCAAACAGTTCCCTACTCCACTCAGATTGGCTTTGGTTACACTTTAGGTGGTAACTCTTAAGCCCAGTAACCCATAATAGCCAATCAGAATATGAACTCTTTATTGGATATGTTTACTATGCTTTAAAGTTATATTCTGTACAAGGACAGAGAGTGCAATTCAGGGATTCCAATACTTTAGTGAAATTTCTATTCACTCTTTTTCCACATCGTTTTCACGTACACTATTGAAATGTGATATTTTTCTTAAAGGGAGAAATTTAGATTTTACTAAATTAATTGCAAGATTAGTATGCTCACAAAGTCAGAGAGATAATTACTAGCAATACAAACCCTCCTCGGTAAGTTTGTCACCTTTGGTCTAGTCTGCCAATATATTTTTTCCTTTTTAAAAAAAATTAATCAATTCAATTCAAAATCGCTTTTTTGATCTCAGCAGTCAATTGCCACTTCTGTCGTTTTCTAATTTGAGGTTCTGTAGATTGCTGCTTTAATACACTTGAGAAAATGGTTACTGTCTAAAACTAGGCTAAAAGTTTGGAACCAGATCCAGTTCTAATTTCTTTATGATAAAGCCACACGGAAATGTTGAAAATCATCCAGGGTTATACGTTGCTATGTATACAAATGCATAGATAAAGAAGTCTGCAAAGCCAACCTTGAATGTGATATCTCTAACACTGACCAGGAGATGAGAGCAACTTTCAGCTTTTGTCTAATTGGTCTTAGCAAGCTGCACAGATGTTACTTGTCCTTATTTACCATCTCATATGTGTGTAAAAACAGCTAAAGTGATAGCCTATCCTATACAATATTTTTTTTTTTGTTACTGACAGTAAATGACATGCTGGGTCTGGTAGATTGACAAATCTATTAACAGGCTTAATGAAAAAACTGTATTTTCATGTCAAGTTTAAAACCAAATGGAAATTTTGATTGGTTACCTAAAGCAATGCAGGCAGTTCATATTTAAGATATCTTGATAAACAAGGCCTATTATGTACCGTCAGAGATTTTGGCTGGCTTAGACCCTGTAGCACTACCAGCACCCTTCTGCTGACATTTTGCCAGTAATACATTATTTTTCGATATGGTCCTCTATATTCTTTTAATAAACATAAAAAAATGTAATCTACATTGTGCTGGTCACAAGTCTAAACCTAAAAAATTTTTTATTTAGGTTATGAATACAATGATGAGGGACTGGAATTGCTTTCAGGTTTTCAACCTATCATTGTCACCTGAACTGAAAGTTTTGGGAAAATCTATATTTTTGAGTTGTCACCAGAACCAGAATAGATGGAAAATCTTCCAGTGGGGACACTTGTATAAAAAGGGGTCTTCCTCACCTTGGAGAGATTTCCTGTTGTGTCTACAGGATAGGAAGTGAAGGGAAATCTCCTTCATAGATGCAAAATAAAATCTGATGGGGCTTTACCATTTTGGCTTCAGGTACAGTATATGTTAAGCTAACCATGCAGGGGCATGGTTAGCTTATGAATGTGAGGCTACCTAAGTATTGATTATATTAAAATATTAATCATGCAGGAAGACTATTTTTGGCTTTACATGAGATCCAGCAAGGTGGAATTCCTTTGACTGATGTTGTTCAGAAAAACCTAGGGGTTGAGTTCCTAAAACTGGAGAGTGAAAAATCTGGTGCAGCTCTGCATAGAAACCAATCAGCTTCCAGGTTTTTTTTTGTCAAAGCTCAATTGAACAAGCTGAAGTTAGAAGCTGGTTACTATGCACAGCTGCACCAGATTTGAGCACTCCTGTTTTAGTAAATCAACCCCTCTGAGGCAACCCATGCTCTTGTTTCCTCCTAGACTACAATGGGGAGATAGCCCAACAAATGCTGAATAATTAAGGTAAATGTTGGATGAAGGAAGTATCATTTATAGTAGCCTTTTTCAACCAGGGTGCCCAGGTGCCCTGGGAAGCCCTGAGCTTTCTTCAGGGGTGCCTTGGCAAAATGCCTAAAAATTGCCAAAAATTGGATACAAACTGACATGTGGGTGAAGCCTGCCTTTTAGTTGCACGAAGGTTTTCATTGTGCATCATTTATAGTCTTCCTGCTGCCAGCATCCTAACAGCCAATGGCATCATCAGTTGATATGGAGGATGTCAGTCGCCTGCACAGCATCCTTGTATCCCCCTCTCCTGCCCCTTTCCATCAGCCTTGGGGTCACAATAGCTGAGTTAAGGAGAAAAACTGAGGGAGAAAAGAAACATTGGAATACTTGTCAGTGCCAGTTTTCAAAAGTATATTTGCTTTGAAAGAATAAATCGTGTGGATGTTGCTGCTTTATGTAAAACTATTAGAATCATTTTTACAATTTAGAATGGGGCGCCTCAAGACTATCCATCATTTTTAAAGGGTGTCTTGACTGAAAAAAAGATTGAGAAACACTGATCTATAGTACTAATCATTTCAAAAATCCAGATACCTCGGTTTATAAGCATCCTAAAGTTTATTCATTTTTTTTTTTTTTAAGTTTGGATAGAGTAAAGAATAGTGAGAACACCCATGATGTTGTTCTCTACATGCCTCATTGGGAAGACTCACTTGTACTTTCTATCCTGCAAGCACAATAGGAAGTGACGGGAAATCTTCTCAAAATAAAGACAGTTGCCATTGGTACAGGTGTCCTCATTGTCAGATTTAACCTCTACCACCTGTGCTGGTGATAATCCTAACATTTTGGATTTCCCATCACATACTGTCCTAGTGACAATGGTAACCAGGAAAAACAGGTAATATAGAATAGGTCAATCTCCATGAAGAATGCATTAAAAAACCCATAATGTCCTGTACACACGAGCGGAATTTCTGTTGGAAAAATCTTGGATGTTTTTTCCGATGGAATTCCGCTCAAGCTTGGCTTGCATACACATGGTCACACAAAAGTTCTCTGAACTTTCGACTGTCAAAAACGCGGTGACGTACAACACTACGACGAGCCGAGAAAATTAAGTTCAATGCTTCCGAGCATGCGTCAAATTGTTTCCGAGCATGTGTAGGAATTTTGCGCCTCGGAATTTGTACATACGATCGGAATTTCCGATCAGAACTTTTGCTGACCGAAAAATAGAGAACCTGTTCTCAATCTTTTGCTTGTGGGAATTCCGCCAGCAAAAGTCCGATGGAGCATACACACGGTCGGAAATTTCCGACCAAAAGCTCACATCGGACTTTTGCTGGCGGAATTTCCGCTCGTGTGTACGGGGCATTAGAGTTTGACTCTTTTAAGCTTTACATATACAAATAACAACAGGACCACTAACCTACCAATCTATTTGTAATAAATTTATTAAGAAACAAGTAAAACATTGAGATTTTTACCATATCAACATAGCTGTAATTATTACTCTCCTTAGTAAATAGTGTTATGTGTGCTGGGATAGTATTGGGAGAATATTGCAAGCCTATATTGTTTTAAGCCTACAATCCTTTCTGTGTTTAAGAAACATTGCATTCATTGTAGGCCATGATACCGATGAAACAGCCAACACAAACACACAATCAATAGGACTTTCTTTTCAATAATGCTATGCTGGGCCCTATCACACTCTCATGAATAACCTTATACATCTGGGCTGATATAGGTAACTCGAGCATGGGAAAGAAATCTCTTTAGCCATAATTAGGACCTCTCAAGCCACTGTCAATCACTGCAAGCCAAATGATAGAATTCCTACCAGTCAATGACATTTCCCAAATGCAGGCAATCACTCTAAAAAAGCTTCTCCACTTTCACAAATAACCACTAGCTCCAAAGCTGAAAGTATTTAAGCAATTTACTACCCCCCCCCCCCCCCCATCCCAAACAAAGAGTCTGTGATTGACCATCTCCCATCAGGATGCAGGATTTCTTCTCTAACATCGAATTTACTGCATTTGAAGAACTCTGGGAGATAAACAAGAAGTTAAAATTTACTGAGATGCAGAACAGATGGCTGCAGGGATCTAAATATATCTTGTAAGCGAGAAAATATGTCCTAGAGAATTATTGCTACATCAGGAATAGCGATTCATTATTTCATTCAAAGTTCAAAGTAGAGAAAAGAAACAAAGAAATATAACTTCAGAAGGGAAAGTCACACCAGCAGGCCCTGTGATATTACAGGATATCCTGTTCTTCTCGCATTGTTTCTGCTTCTTAATGAATTTACCATTCCATCTGAGTCTATGATAACTTTATATGTGTCTGGCTTGAACTTGTATGAGGAAAGAAAATAGTGACCCTCTGAAAATAGTGCTCAAATGATAGTTTATGAGGGACATTCCACTTATGAGGGTTCATGAAAGAGGAAACGGAACTTTATAGAGTTGACTATGACCTGGGTTCATCCCGTACAAGCCTGCCGGACAGATGGTAAAACATTGATTTTCTTTTTTTGGAAATAATACACAGTGTTTTTCCGCAAACATTTATCATTTACATCACTCCATGTCCCTGAAGGAGCTTAGTCTAATGTCCTTACCTTATTCATATTGACACACTCATAAACATACCACAGTAGGGCGGGGATTCCAAGCTGGTGTTTTTGGGTAACATTTGGGCCTCATTCTTAATGTAATATACACAACCATTAATTGTGTATACCAATTGATGGTTTAGCAATGTAAGCCGATTCACTCACATGTACCAAGCGTAAATCAAGCGAGTGCTGAAAACAGTCAGGCTTGCGGACTTCACCTTTCGTGTTTCTCCGACCACTCTCGTAACACTCTCGGTGATGTCACTAGGCTCCTCCTCCCAACACGTTGCATCACAGGTCACGTGACTTTATCAAGGGCCTTGATAAAGTCACATGACTTGCCTGACTGTTTTCAGCACTCGCTTGATTAACGCTTGGTACATGTGAGTGAATCGGCTTACATTGCTAAACCATCAATTGGTATACACAGTGTTGTGCAATGATGTTTTTGTTTTGTGTTTTATATTTGAAAATTGAGGAGATATAAAGGCAAAGGAAGAAACGGCTGAGAATATTCTTTGATAGAAGAAAAGGAAAGCTGTGTGCGTTTTTTCTATATACAAAAAAGAGAAACCATACAAAGGAGGAGGAAAAGGAGGAAAGTTTATTTTTATTTAGTTTTACATGCGTCTTTATTTATGTATACAAAAGGACTACAAGAACTAATCATAAGGATTAATCATTAGGATCTGTTTTGCCAGTGTATTTACACATTTTTTGCTATTGTCCTTAACTTAGCACACCCGACTGATCAATTGATTGTTAGCTAATTGATCGGTGGACAAATTGATTGGCAAGTGTATGTAATTTAGGAGATAGGTAGCTTTCTATTATCACATTTATATATTTTTTCATTATTATTGGCTCACTTAATATATGCTTTGAACCGCAGTTTGCACATTATATGCTTATTTGCACATTTTCTATTTGTCTACACATCTATGCACAGTTTTTTGCTCTAAATAATTTGCAAATTTGCACAAGGAAGGAAATTTTCCAGGAAGCACATTGCACTTTTTTCCAAGGTTTACATTATCATTTAATAAGGTTGATAAGCGCACTAATTGTTTACATTATTGTTTACATTATTTCATGAATTGTTTAAGTGTGGGAGCACTTTTATTGGTTGCAGCTATATCATTTGGTTATCTTATTAATTTTTGGATTTTTTATTTATTTTTTGGATTTTTAATTCTATATTAGCGCTTAAGTAAATCATTTATTCATGTTTACATATGTGGGCATGACCTACACATGCGTTCACCACTGAGCACGAGGACGAGGTGAAGGGGCAATTTAAAAATTATTATTTTTTTTTTACTATTTATTTTATTACCTTTTTTTTTACATTGTCCCTTTAAAAAAAATTTTTGATCACTTTTATTCCCATCACAAGGAATGTAAACATTTCTTGTGATACAAAATTGAACAGTGACGGGTCCTCTTTATGGAGAGATGTGGGGTCAAATCTCAGCCGATTCAGCATCAACTGGGTGAGATTTGAACTGCCGGATTCACTTGCGATTATTGCTAGCGGCTCCTATAGCTGCTAGCAATAATCACTGTCTTCCCTCACACTGTCTATGGTCTGCTTAACTCATTTTAGCCAAACTGCTATCAAACTACTGAAATCAGATTACTGATCAATAAAATCTGATTGACTGCAACAGGAATGCCACACACCAAGAAACAAAATATTATTGTTCCTTTAATAAAATAGTCAGCAGGTACAGGTTCTCTTCTGATATGTTTCATATTAGGCACAGTACTTTCTCAAAATCATGGAATGTGAAATATTTGACGTTGTATGAAATCTGATTGGTTGGTAAAGAATTCAGTGGGGTTCATTTACTGAAAGCGTGTTTGGGTGGGTCAAGCATATGGGTGTTAATTAATTTCATTGGCCACAATATTAATTTATATCAACCACTGAAATTAATGAATGCTAAAGCACTAAATGCGCCTAGTGTTAGTGTGCATTTGGATGCGTTTGCACGCAACAAGTGTTTTTTCTGCCAAAATGCTGCTGCTCCTGGATGCGCGGCAGTGTTTTTTCCCCCTGCCTCTAGATGCCCCTAAACGCCTATGTGTGCATGGACACAGACTAACATGCAGGGGAGTTTAGAGGGAGAAAAAAACACCAGACGCCCCTAACAGCGACATTAAAAATGTCCAGTATGCATGAGGCCCCTAAGTATGAGGTGAAGCTCTGCGGACATCTGCTGACTACCACCATCCAATCATGTGCAAGCAAAAATCCTTTTTTAATTTTCCTTGTATGTGATTAGGTATTCTTTACTAACTGAAATTTCAACACATTCACTAAATTCTGGGGAAAATTCCAATGCAAAGTGCAACTTCCTACTATGCATTGATCAAGTGTGTAATTTTGCCTCTGCAAGGAAGTTTCCTGTAATAAAGACCGGCCACTCATGATCTCTCTCCTTGTGCAGAATGACTGATCATTCTCCTGTCCCCTGTCGTTTCTGCAGGCAGGCTCTGGTAGGTGGGGCCTGCTGGGTCCTTCCCACAGTTCTGCTCTCTGCACAGTGATGTCACTGCTACTTTTACAACTAATATCTGGGTTTGCAAAGGCATTTGGTGCACACAAAAAGATTTATATTCTTTTGGCCTACTGAGAAATATATTAAAATGAAAGTTTTTGTGTCCAGGGTCCACAATATTTCTAAAGGTGCTATTGGCATGACATTTTCACCATGTGTCGGTAACAACCCATGTAATCCATACATACAAAGAAACCAAAACAATTAAGTTCAGAAATTAAGTTCTGTGTAATAAAATGGAATGACACAGGTATTGAACACATGAAGAAAGGGAGGTGCATAAAGGCATGGAAAGCCAAGACACCAGCTGAAATCTATCAGTAATTAGAAAGCAATCCTGCCCCTTGTCAGTGCAAATTAATATCAGCGGGTTCAGTTTCAACTGATGGCCTATAAAAAGGTGTCTCATTACCAAGGTGTCACACAGGAAACATATCATGATGGGTAAAAGCAAAGAGCTCTCTTAAGACCTTTGAAACCTTAATGCAAAACATATTTATGGTGTTGGTTACTGAAGGATTTCTAAACTTCTGAATGTTCCAGTGAGTACTGTTGGGGCCATAATCTGGAAGTGGAAAGAACATAATTTCATCATAAATCGGCCACGACCAGGTGTGCCTTGCAAGATTTCTGACAGAGGAGTGAAAAAGAATTATCAAAAGAGTTGTCCAAGAGCCAAGGACCACTTGTGGAGAGCTTCAGAAAGACCTGGAATTAGTAGGTACAAAGAAAATACTACGTAATGCACTCAACTGCCATGGTTTGTATGCACGCTCACCACGCAAGACTCCATTGCTGAAGGAAAAGCATGTTAAAGCTTGTTTAAAGCTTGAGGCATAATATTTAGACAATCCTGTGAACTACTGGGAGAATATAGTCTGGTCAGATGAGACCAAAATTAAACTCTTGGGTGCCATAATACACACCATGTTTGGAGGTCAAATGGCACTGCACATCACCCCAAAAACACCATACCAACAGTAAGGTTTGGAGGTGGGAACATCATGGTGTGGGGCTGTTTTTCAGCATTCGGTACTGGCAAACTTCATATCGTTAAAGGAAGGATAGATAGAAAAATGTACCAAGATATTCTTGATAAAAATCTGCTGCCCTCTACCAGGATGATGAATATGAAATGAGGGTGGACATTTCAGTGAGACGATGATCCCCAACACAAAGCCAAGGAAACTCTCAATTGGTTTAAAAGAAAGAAAATAAAGCTGCTAGAATGCCCCAGAGAGAGAGAACTAAAGAGTTCATATAAGAGGCCCACACAATCATCAAGATTTGAAGACTGTGCGGAAGAATGGGCCGAAATCACACCTGAGCAATGTGACTAGTTTCTCTTTACAGGAGGCGTCTTGAAGCTATCATTACCAACAAAGGATTTTGCACAAAGTATTACATAAATTTCAGTTAGCGTGTTCAATACTTTTTCCCTGTGTCATTCCATTTTATTACACATAACTTTAATGTCTGAACTTGTTTTGATTTCTTTGTATGTATGGATTGCATAGGTGGTTACCGACTAGGGATGGGCCCGGTGCTCGGTGCGAACCCACGTTCGCATCGAGCACCGGGCGTTCGCTCGCTCGGCGAGCCCAGAACTATTTTGGCCGCTCGCATCACGTTCGTGTGATGCGAGCGGCCCCGCAATGCATTGCGGCCGGCGCGGCCGGCGCAGTGCATTGCTGGCTGATGATTGGCCAAGCATGCACTGTGACCCCGCATGCTTGGCCAATCACAGCCCCGGAAACTCGAAGAGCCATAATTGGCTACAGGCAGGACGCCTGTAGCCAATTACAGCTCAGGGGCTGTAGTACACGCCCCCCCTATAAAAGGCCGCCACGCCGTCTGCGCCGGTCACATGCTGTTCCGGCGCAGATTGAGCAGGCTGATTCTGTGACACTCTGCTGGATTTAGTTAGGTAGAGAGATTCACTTACAGAGATTGAGTTAGATAGATTCAGTTACAAAGATTGATTGAGAAAGAGGGGCTTGTAGTGTGTTCGTGGCAGGCAGGCAGAGCTCCTATATTTTGTTACCAGAAGCACCTATAGGACTTGTAGTGTGTTCGTGGCAGGCAGGCAGAGCTCCTATATTTTGTTACCAGAAGCACCTATAGGACTTGTAGTGTGTTCGTGGCAGGCAGGCAGAGCTCCTATATTTTGTTACCAGAAGCACCTATAGGACTTGTAGTGTGTTCGTGGCAGGCAGGCAGAGCTCCTATATTTTGTTACCAGAAGCACCTATAGGACTTGTAGTGTGTTCGTGGCAGGCAGGCAGAGCTCCTATATTTTGTTCCCAGAAGCACCTATAGGACTTGTAGTGTGTTCGTGGCAGGCAGGCAGAGCTCCTATATTTTGTTCCCAGAAGCACCTATAGGACTTGTAGTGTGTTAGTCCCATCACACACACAGAGCTATATTTTGTTCCCAGAAGCACCTATAGGACTTGAAGTGTGTTAGTCCCATCACACACACAGAGCTATATTTTGTTCCCAGAAGCACCTATAGGACTTGAAGTGTGTTAGTCCCATCACACACACAGAGCTATATTTTCTTCCCAGAGGCACCTATAGGACTTGAAGTGTGTTAGTCCCATCACACACACAGAGCTATATTTTGTTCCCAGAGGCACCTATAGGACTTGAAGTGTGTTAGTCCCATCACACACACAGAGCTATATTTTGTTCCCAGAAGCACCTATAGGACTTGAAGTGTGTTAGTCCCATCACACACACAGAGCTATATTTTGTTCCCAGAAGCACCTATAGGACTTGAAGTGTGTTAGTCCCATCACACACACAGAGCTATATTTTGTTCCCAGAAGCACCTATAGGACTTGAAGTGTGTTAGTCCCATCACACACACAGAGCTATATTTTGTTCCCAGAGGCACCTATAGGACTTGAAGTGTGTTAGTCCCATCACACACACAGAGCTATATTTTGTTCCCAGAGGCACCTATAGGACTTGAAGTGTGTTAGTCCCATTACACACACAGAGCTATATTTTGTTCCCAGAAGCACCTATAGGACTTGAAGTGTGTTAGTCCCATCACACACACAGAGCTATATTTTGTTCCCAGAAGAACCTATAGGACTTGAAGTGTGTTAGTCCCATCACACACACAGAGCTATATTTTGTTCCCAGAAGCACCTATAGGACTTGAAGTGTGTTAGTCCCATCACACACACAGAGCTATATTTTGTTCCCAGAAGCACCTATAGGACTTGAAGTGTGTTAGTCCCATCACACACACAGAGCTATATTTTGTTCCCAGAAGAACCTATAGGACTTGAAGTGTGTTAGTCCCATCACACACACAGAGCTATATTTTGTTCCCAGAAGCACCTATAGGACTTGAAGTGTGTTAGTCCCATCACACACACAGAGCTATATTTTGTTCCCAGAAGCACCTATAGGACTTGAAGCGTGTTAGTCCCATCACACACACAGAGCTATATTTTGTTCCCAGAAGCACCTATAGGACTTGAAGTGTGTTAGTCCCATCACACACACAGAGCTATATTTTCTTCCCAGAAGCACCTATAGGACTTGAAGTGTGTTAGTCCCATCACACACACAGAGCTATATTTTGTTCCCAGAAGAACCTATAGGACTTGAAGTGTGTTAGTCCCATCACACACACAGAGCTATATTTTGTTCCCAGAAGCACCTATAGGACTTGAAGTGTGTTAGTCCCATCACACACACAGAGCTATATTTTGTTCCCAGAAGCACCTATAGGACTTGAAGTGTGTTAGTCCCATCACACACACAGAGCTATATTTTGTTCCCAGAAGCACCTATAGGACTTGAAGTGTGTTAGTCCCATCACACACACAGAGCTATATTTTCTTCCCAGAAGCACCTATAGGACTTGAAGTGTGTTAGTCCCATCACACACACAGAGCTATATTTTGTTCCCAGAGGCACCTATAGGACTTGAAGTGTGTTAGTCCCATCACACACACAGAGCTATATTTTCTTCCCAGAAGCACCTATAGGACTTGAAGTGTGTTAGTCCCATCACACACACAGAGCTATATTTTGTTCCCAGAAGCACCTATAGGACTTGAAGTGTGTTAGTCCCATCACACACACAGAGCTATATTTTGTTCCCAGAGGCACCTATAGGACTTGAAGTGTGTTAGTCCCATCACACACACAGAGCTATATTTTCTTCCCAGAAGCACCTATAGGACTTGAAGTGTGTTAGTCCCATCACACACACAGAGCTATATTTTGTTCCCAGAAGCACCTATAGGACTTGAAGTGTGTTAGTCCCATCACACACACAGAGCTATATTTTGTTCCCAGAAGCACCTATAGGACTTGAAGTGTGTTAGTCCCATCACACACACAGAGCTATATTTTGTTCCCAGAAGCACCTATAGGACTTGAAGTGTGTTAGTCCCATCACACACACAGAGCTATATTTCGTTCCCAGAAGCACCTATAGGACTTGAAGTGTGTTAGTCCCATCACACACACAGAGCTATATTTTGTTCCCAGAAGCACCTATAGGACTTGAAGTGTGTTAGTCCCATCACACACACAGAGCTATATTTTGTTCCCAGAAGCACCTATAGGACTTGAAGTGTGTTAGTCCCATCACACAGAGATCCTATATTTTGTTCCCAGAAGCAACTATAGGACTTGAAGTGTGTTAGTCCCATCACACAGACCTTTATTTTCTTCCCAGAAGCACCTATAGGACTTGAAGTGTGTTAGTCCCATCACACAGAGCTCCTCTATTTTCTTTGCAGAAGCACCCATAGGACTTCTAGTGTGTTAGTGGCATCACACAGAGCTCCTATATATTCTTCTCAGCAGCACCCACAGGACTTCTAGTGTGTTAGTGGCATCACACAGAGCTCCTCTATTTTCTTTGCAGAAGCACCCACAGGACTTCTAGTGTGTTAGTGGCATCACACAGAGCTCCTCTATTTTCTTTGCAGAAGCACCCATAGGACTTCTAGTGTGTTAGTGGCATCACACAGAGCTCCTCTATTTTCTTTGCAGAAGCACCCACAGGACTTCTAGTGTGTTAGTGGCATCACACAGAGCTCCTCTATTTTCTTTGCATAAGCACCCACAGGACTTCTAGTGTGTTAGAGGCATCACACAGAGCTCCTCTATTTTCTTTGCAGAAGCACCCATAGGACTTCTAGTGTGTTAGTGGCATCACACAGAGCTCCTCTATTTTCTTTGCAGAAGCACCCACAGGACTTCTAGTGTGTTAGTGGCATCACACAGAGCTCCTCTATTTTCTTTGCAGAAGCACCCATAGGACTTCTAGTGTGTTAGTGGCATCACACAGAGCTCCTATATATTCTTCTCAGCAGCACCCACAGGACTTCTAGTGTGTTAGTGGCATCACACAGAGCTCCTCTATTTTCTTTGCAGAAGCACCCACAGGACTTCTAGTGTGTTAGTGGCATCACACAGAGCTCCTCTATTTTCTTTGCAGAAGCACCCACAGGACTTCTAGTGTGTTAGTGGCATCACACAGAGCTCCTCTATTTTCTTTGCATAAGCACCCACAGGACTTCTAGTGTGTTAGTGGCATCACACAGAGCTCCTCTATTTTCTTTGCAGAAGCACCCATAGGACTTCTAGTGTGTTAGTGGCATCACACAGAGCTCCTATATATTCTTCTCAGCAGCACCCACAGGACTTCTAGTGTGTTAGTGGCATCACACAGAGCTCCTCTATTTTCTTTGCAGAAGCACCCATAGGACTTCTAGTGTGTTAGTGGCATCACACAGAGCTCCTATATATTCTTCTCAGCAGCACCCACAGGACTACCGACTACAATGGCTGGAAGACCGCCAAGGGGAGGCAGAGCGTGCAGAGCCAAGAACACGGGGCAGGCAGGCTCTGTTTCTAGTGGACGTGGCCGTGGACGTGGTCGTGCATCGTCATCAGCACGTGGCCATGGGACACGCGCGTCTTTGTTTTCGGCAGCTGGACATGTGGAGCCGCATCATGCTGAAGGCTTGGTAGAATGGATGACCAAGCCCTCCTCATCCTCCTCATCCTCTCTCACCCAGGCTCAGGGTACTGACAGAGCATCAGCCACCCCTTCCCTAGACCCACCATGTCCTCCTGAGGAGTCCCCCGAACTCTTTGAGCACAGTGTTGGGTACATGCTCCAGGAGGATGCCCAACGATTCGAAGGGTCGGATGACGATACCCAGCTTGAGGAATCTGGCAGTACTGTTCCACCAGCTGCAGCTTACTGCCAGGTTTGCTCTAGTGGTGAAGAGGGAGGGGATGATGAGGTCACTGACTCCACGTGGGTGCCTCAAGGGAGAGAGGATGAGGAGGAGGACGAGGAGGAGGAGGATGCGGCGTCACATGTCCAACGAGGCAGGATGCCCCCTGGAGGCCAGGTAGAGGCCAGCACAGCAACTGTACAACACCGCAGAGCTCCGCCTGTGCAGGGCGCTGCCTCTGCACGTTATCAGAAAAGTTCTTTGGTGTGGGCCTTTTTTGAGACGAGTGCAGCAGATCGCACCACTGCTATTTGCAATATTTGTCTCAAGCGTATCTCGCGTGGCCAAAACATCAGCCGCTTGGGCACGACAAGCATGACCAGACATATGGCGACCTGCCATGCAGCTCGTTGGCAGGCACACATAAAAGACCCACACCAAAGAACTAAGCGGACCTCTCCTTGCTCCTCCTCAGCTGGGATCTCCATCCCCACTACACCTTCAGTCCTCTCTGAAAGCTGCTCTGAGAGGACTGAAGGTGTAGAATTAGGTGTGTCACAACCAAGTACTTGCAGTACACCGACGTCCGATTGCAGCAGGCAAATTTCCCTGCCCCAGCTGCTGGACCGTAGAAAGAAGTACACTCCCAGCCATCCACATGCCCAGCGGTTGAATGCTAGCCTTGCTAAATTGCTAGCACTTCAACTGCTGCCTTTTCAGTTGGTAGACTCGGCCCCCTTCCGTGAGTTTGTTCAATGTGCGGTTCCTCAGTGGCAGGTTCCCAAACGCCACTTTTTCTCGCGGAAGGCGATTCCGTCTCTCTACCGGCATGTGGAGGGCAATGTCCATGCCTCGCTGGACAGGGCGGTCAGCGGTAAGGTGCATATTACCGCTGACTCATGGTCCAGCAGGCATGGACAGGGACGGTACCTTTCTTTCACGGCCCATTGGGTCACTCTATTGGCAGCTGGGAGGGATGCAGGACAAGGTGCAGTAGTGTTGGAGGTTGTTCCGCCACCACGCCTCCAAAACGCGACTACTGCTACTGGTTGTGACACACCTCTCTCCTCCACCCCCTCCTCTTCTTCTTCCTCCAGTGCTCTGTCCTTGGAACCAGCGGTGCTCCGTAGGCGTACAAGGGGCTACGCAAGTACGCAGGCAAAAAGATGCCATGCCGTGCTTGCGCTGGTGTGTTTGGGGGACAGGAGCCACACTGGGCCAGAGGTTCTGGCAGCTCTGCAGGGGCAGGCCGAGAGGTGGTTGACGCCACGTCAGCTTAAGCCAGGAATGGTCGTTTCTGACAATGGCACCAACCTCCTCTCCGCCCTGCGACAGGGGCAGCTCACCCATGTGCCCTGCATGGCTCACGTCCTCAACCTGGTGGTGCAGCGGTTCTTGGGCAGGTTCCCAGGCTTACAGGATGTCCTGAGGCAGGCCAGGAAAGTCTGTGTGCATTTCCGCCGATCTTATAATGCCAGTGCTCGGCTGACTGAGCTGCAAAAGGAGCTGAACCTGCCCAAGAACCGCCTAATATGTGACATGCCCACCAGGTGGAACTCAACGTTGGCCATGCTGCAGCGACTGCACACGCAGCAGAGGGCCATCAATGAGTACCTTTGCGACTACGGCACCAGGACAGGGTCAGGGGAGCTTGGTTTTTTTTCCCCACGTCAGTGGAGCATGATCAGGGATGCATGCACTGTCCTCTCACCATTTGAGGAGGCCACGAGGATGGTGAGCAGTGACAGTGCATGCATCAGTGACACTGTCCCTCTTGTCCACCTGTTGGAGCATACGCTGCGTGGGATAATGGACAGGGCACTTGAGGCAGAACAGAGGCAGGAAGAGGAGGACTTCCTTGCCTCTCAAGGCCCCCTTTATCCGGACAGTGTTCCTTCTGTCCCACCCATCACACAGGAAGAGGATGAGGAGGAGGAGGAGGAGGAGGAGGAGGAGGATTGTGTGAGCATGGAGGTGGAGCCTGGCACTCAGCATCAGCAGCAGCAGTCTTTTAGGGATGATGTACAGTCCCAACAAACCAGTGGACTTGTACGTGGCTGGGAGGAGGTGGCTGGCGATCATGTCATCCTCAGTGACCCAGAAGACTCCGGACCGAATGCCTCAGCTAACCTACGCTGCATGGCCTCCCTGATCCTGCAAAGCCTGCGGAAGGATCCTCGTGTTCTTCGGATCAAGGAGAGGGACCATTACTGGCTGGCCACTCTCCTTGATCCGCGGTACAAGGGTAAGGTTGCGGACCTTATCTTGCCGTCGCAGAGGGAGCAGAGGATGAGACATCTCAGGGAGGCCTTGCAGAAAGGTCTGTGCAACGCGTTCCCAGAAACTGGGAGGCTACAAACTCCTGGTCCTGGGCGACGAGTTGCTGAGGCTTCGGTCAGTGGCAGAAGGAGCGGTGGGGAAGGTGGACGTCTGACCGATGCGTTCAGACAATTTTTTAGTCCGCAGCCCCAAGGTATGATCGGTTCCAGCAACCATCGCCAGCGTCTGATATACATGGTGCAGGAATACCTTGGGGCAAGGTCAGACTTGGACACCTTTCCCACCGAAAATCCTCTGGCTTACTGGGTCCTGAGGATGGATCACTGGCCAGAGCTTGCACAGTATGCAATTGAGCTACTGGCCTGTCCTGCCTCCAGCGTTCTTTCCGAACGCACATTCAGTGCTGCTGGAGGATTTGTGACTGATCATAGGGTGCGCCTGTCCACCGCCTCGGTTGATCGACTGACATTCATCAAAATGAATCAGTCTTGGATCACCACCAGCTACCAGGCACCTGAGGCGGATATAACCGAATAATTTTTAATGTCACATCCCTTCAAGACTGCCTATGCTGATGCTGAGTGACTGTCCTCTTATGTTCACTGACTATCCTCTTCCTCCTCCTCAATGATCCATGCCACCACACCAGTGCCTAAGGCACAATTTTTCAGCCCCTGTTTAACAGGGGCGTGTACTTCCAATTTTTTAAAAAAATGCTTCGCAACACGTGTGACTGCTGTGCTCCAAGTACAGTCTCTGTGAGGGGTTGCAGTGTTGTGGCACCAGCACCAGTGCCTAAGGCACAATTTTTCAGCCCCTGTTTAACAGGGGCGGGTACTTACAATTTTTTTAAAAAAATGCTTCGCAACACGTGTGACTGCTGTGCTCCAAGTACAGTATCTGTGAGGGCCGGGTTGCAGTGTTGTGGCACCAGCACCAGTGCCTAAGGCACAATTTTTCAGCCCCTGTTTAACAGGGGCGGGTACTTACAATTTTTTAAAAAAATGCTTCGCTAAACGTGTGACTGCTGTGCTCCAAGTACAGTATCTGTGAGGGCCGGGTTGCAGTGTTGTGGCACCAGCACCAGTGCCTAAGGCACAATTTTTCAGCCCCTGTTTAACAGGGGCGTGTAATTCCAATTTTTTTTTTAAAAAAATGCTTCGCAACACGTGTGACTGCTGTGCTCCAAGTACAGTCTCTGTGAGGGGTTGCAGTGTTGTGGCACCAGCACCAGTGCCTAAGGCACAATTTTTCAGCCCCTGTTTAACAGGGGCGGGTAATTACAAATCTTGATCTAATAGTTCACAGCAGGGCCCATTCCTGCGCCCACCAAGAGTAACTATGAGGGCCTGCAGTCTTGTGGCAACACCGTCCACCACCACCGCCAAAGGCCCAATTTTTCTGCCCTGTTCATCAGGTGCTTGCAATTACAAATCTTGATCTAATAACTCACAACAGGGCCCATTCCTGCGCCCACCAAGAGTAACTGTGAGGGCCTACAGTCTTGTGGCAACACCGTCCACCACCACCGCCAAAGGCCCAATTTTTCTGCCCTGTTCATCAGGTGCTTGCAATTACAAATCTTGATCTAATAACTCACAGCAGGGCCCATTCCTGCGCCCACCAAGAGTAACTATGAGGGCCTACAGTCTTGTGGCAACACCGTCCACCACCACCGCCAAAGGCCCAATTTTTCTGCCCTGTTCATCAGGTGCTTGCAATTACAAATCTTGATCTAATAACTCACAGCAGGCCCATTCCTGCGCCCACCAAGAGTAACTGTGAGAGCTTACAGTCTTGTGGCAACACCGTCCACCACCACCACCACCACCACCCCCAATTTTTCTGCCCTGTTCAACAGGTGCATGCAATTACAAATCTTGATCTATTAACTCATAGCAGGGCCCATTCCTGTGCCCACCAGTCTTGTGGCTACACCAACATCTAATAGGGCAAATTTCTGCAGAGTATATACGCCAGGCCCCTACTTTCAAACATCCAACTTACAAACGACTCCTACTTGCAAATGGAAAGAGAAAACAGGAAGTGAGAGGAAATCTACCCCTAGGAAGGGAAATTCTATCCTGTTAGATTTAATTTGGGAAAAAGGTATCTCCTCTCTACTGATACTTTATCACCAATCCTTGTTTCAATTAAAACCCCACTTTTCCAAAAACATTTGTCATTGGGACGGAAAGTGAGGTGACATGTTCTGAACAGATGTGCAAAGACAGCAAATGTTACAGGGGTGATAACCCCTCCCTATGTTCTCCAAAAAGCTTAAAAATAGATTTTTTTGGGATGGAGCTACACTTCATAATGTACCTGTTCAGATTCTACTTAAGAACAAACCTAAAGCCGCAAGTGGTTTTAAATGGCTTCTTTTTTTCCTTTACAAATGTCATTTTGTGCAAGGACAGTTCTAAACACGGGAAACACATGCCACTTCACAGGCATACTTTAGACACCCCCCAGGTACCATATTTAACCACTTCAGCCCCGGACCAATTGTCAGCTTAAGGACCAGAGGTCTTTTTTCAATTTCGCACTGCACTACTTTAACTGGTAATTGTGCGGTCATGCAATTTTGTAACGAAACGAAATTTGCGTCCTTTTCTTCCCACAAATAGAGCTTTCTTTTGATGGTATTTGATTGCCTCTGTGATTTTTATTTTTTGCGATATAAACGGAAAAAGAGCGAAAATTTTGAAAAAAAAAGAGATTTTCTACTTTTTGTTATAAGAAAAATCTAATAAACTCAATTTTAGTCAAACATTTGGGCCAAAATGTATTCAGCCACATGTCTTTAGTAAAAAAAATGCCAATAAGCGTATATTGATTGGTTTGCGCAAAAGTTATAGCGTCTACAAACTAGAGTACATTTTCTGGAATTTACACCGCTTTTAATTTATGACTGCCTATTTCATTTCTTGAGGTGCTAAAATGGCAGAGAAGTACAAAACCCCCCCAAATGACCCCATTTTGGAAAGTAGACACCCCAAGCTATTTGCTGAGAGGCATGTTGAGCCCATTGAATATTTTTTTTTTTAGTCCCAAGTGATTGAATAAAGACAAAAATAAAAAATAATTTTTTTTTTCTTCAAAAAGTTGTCACTAAATGATATATTGCTCACACATGCCATAGTTATATGTGGAATTGCACCCCAAAATACATTTTGCTGCTTCTCCTGAGTATGGGGATACCACATGTGTGGGACTTTTTGGGAGCCTAGCCGCGTACGGGGCCCCGAAACCCAAGCACCGCCTTCAGGATTTCTAAGGGTGCAAATTTTTGATTTCACTCCTCACTACCTATCACAGTTTCGAAGGCCATAAAATGCCAAAATAGCACAAAACCCCCCCAAATGACCCCATTTTGGAAAGTAGACACCCCAAGCTATTTGTTGAGAGGCATGGTGAGTATTTTACAGCTCTCATTTGTTTTTGAAAATGAAGAAAGTAAAGAAAAAAAATTTTTTTTTTTTCTTTTTTCAATTTTCAAAACTTTGTGACAAAAAGCGACATCTGCAAAATACTCACAATACCTCTCAGCAAATAGCTTGGGGTGTCTACTTTCCAAAATGGGGTCATTTTGGGGGGTTTTATGCCATCTGGGCATTCCATGGCCTCCGAAACTGTGATTGGCAGTGAGAAGTGAAATAAAAAAATTACTCCCTTAGAAAGCCTGAAGGCGGTGCTTGGTTTTTGGGGTTCCGTACGCAGCTAGGCTCCCAAAAAGTCCCACACATGTGGTATCCCCGTACTCAGGAGAAGCAACAGAATGTATTTTGGGGTGTATTTCCACATATGCCCATGACATGTTTGAGCAATATATCATTTAGTGACAACTTTTTGTAAAAAAAATATATATATTTTTTTTTTTTCATTATTCAATCTCTTGGGACAAAAAAAAAAAATATTTAATGGGCTCAACATTGCTCTCAGCAAATAGCTTGGGGTGTCTACTTTCCAAAATGGGGTCATTTGGGGGGGGGTTTGAACTGTCCTGGCATTTTATGCACAACATTTAGAAGCCTATGTCACACGTCACCCACTCTTCTAACCACTTGAAGACAAAGCCCTTTCTGACACTTTTTGTTTACATGAAAACATATTTTTTTTTTGCAAGAAAATTACGTTGAACCCCCAAACACTATATATATTGTTAAAGCAAAGGCCCTACAGATTAAAATGGTGGGTGTTGCATTTTTTTTTTCCACACAGTATTTGCGCAGCGATTTTTCAAACGCATTTTTTGTGGAAAAAATACACTTTTTTTTATTTTAATGCACTAAAAACACACTATATTGCTCAAATTTTTGATGAAATAAAAAATATGATCTTAGGCCGAGTACATGGATACCAAACACGACATGCTTTAAAATTGCGCACAAACACGCAGTGGCGACAAACTACATACATTTTTAAAAGCCTTTAAAAGCCTTTACATGATACCACATTAGATTCACGGAGGAGGTCTACTGCTAAAATTACTGCCCTCGATCTGACCTTCGCGGTGATACCTCACATGCATGCTGCAATTGCTGTTTACATATGACGCCAGACCAACGCTTGTGTACGCCTTTGCGCAAGAGAAGGGGGGGCAGGGGTGCTTTTTTTTTTTTTTTTTTTTTTAGTTTTTTTTTTATTTATTTAGCTTTTTTATTCTATTTTTAAACTGTTCCTTCCATTTTTTTTCTTTGTTATGATTTTTATTGTTATCTCAGGGAATGTAAATATCCCCTATGATAGCAATAGGCAGTGACAGGTACTCTTTTTTTGAAAAAATTGGGGTCTATTAGACCCTAGATCTTTCCTCTGCCCTCAAAGCATCTGACCACACCAAGATTGGTGTGATAAAATGCTTTCCCAATTTCCCAATGGCGCGGTTTATATCCGGGAGGGGGGACATTCCCTCCCACTGCTTGTAAAAGCAGTCTAGAGGCTAATTACCCGCTAGAATTGCTTTTACATGAAAGCCGATCACTGGCTGAAAAGAATGATACCAAGATGATACCTAAACCTGCAGGCATCATTCTGGTATAACCATTCAAAGTCCAGCAACATACTGGACATATATTGTAATCTTTTTTTTTTTTCATGCAGCCTCTTGGCTGAACGAAAAAAAGAGATTGATTGGTGGGTATGCCCACCATTAGAATACCTCCCTTCATCCACCCACTTCTAATGATGGGCATACATGCACCATTTATATATGCCGATGCATGGGGGCATCCTCCCGCAAAAGTTATGCCGTGTACACACGGTCGGAATTTCGACCGTATGTACGTGGCATTAGGAGCCAATCGCTCCTCCGCCCCCCCTGCTGCCCCCATGCTTCGGCACATATGCTCTTTTTTTTAACTGTGGTGGTGAAATCACCTCCTACAGCGTTGGAGTCGCGGCTTTATGTATCGTGGGAGCAAACGCTGTTGCTGTCAAGATAAATAAATCCGCGCTGCAACTGAATGGCGCACCTGAAAACAAAAAAATGCTTAACACTAAAACACAGTAAACAAAATTACATACCTGAAAAGCAAGCATGATAAAACATGATAAAACATAATAAAACATTGCAGAATAGAATGGAGTAAAAAAAGAGCAACAATAGAGAGAGAGAGAGAACAATAAAACGACAACTATTTTTGTTTTTTTTATTTTTTTGAGATTCACAGGTAAAAAAGCTCCTGACTGTTAGCGACTGAATCAAAACGCTACCACAAAAAAAATGTTAGCGATCGCAGGGATCAGGCCTGACTCTGCGAACGCTGCAGTTATGTGTGCTTAGTGTTTTGTAAGTGACAGTGATCGATCGATACTGCACTTGGGTGGGCTGGGCTGGGCTGGGCGGAGGGGGAAAACGCAGGTGCTAGCAGGTATCTGGGCTGATCCCGCTAACAATGCGTTTTTTTGGAACCCTAAACTGCTGGGACGCTAGTATAGATCTGATCAGATCAGATATTGATCTGTTCAGATACTATACCACTAAGGGAGGTGTATGCTTTGCGCGTGGGTGTTTGCGGTACTGGCACTAACCTGGGGCGACGCAGACCTTATTTGACCCTAAAACCTAATTGATATCACCCGCCGGGCGATCAGGGGGTTAAACCGTTATTGGGTAATAAATGGCGGGTGCCCTGACAGTATAAAAAACAAGCTAACTAACCAGCGTCACCCGTAACAGTAATACAAAAAAAAAAAACTGGTTACCTAGCGACACTAATGCAGCGATCAGAAAAACGATCGCTTAGTGACACTGGCAAAAGGGGGTGAAAGGGTTAACTAGGGGCAATCAGGGGGTTAAACCTTTATTAGGTAATATATGGGGGTACCTGACGCTATATAAAAACCTGACGGGGAACCTAAATAACGAAATAACTAACTGGCTAACCAGCGTCACCAGTGACATTTTATACGGTGATCACTGGTGAAAGGGTTAACTCTAGGGGCAATCAGGGGGTTAAAACCTTTATTTAGGTTGTAATATGGGGGTACCTGACCTATAAACCTATTTATGAACCTATATAAACATGGCGGTTAACCTAAAAAAAAACTGGTTACCTAGCGACACTAATGCAGCGATCAGAAAAACGATCGCTTAGTGACACTGGCAAAAGGGGGTGAAAGGGTTAACTAGGGGCAATCAGGGGGTTAAACCTTTATTAGGTAATATATGGGGGTACCTGACGCTATATAAAAACCTGACGGGGAACCTAAATAACGAAATAACTAACTGGCTAACCAGCGTCACCAGTGACAGTTATACGGTGATTACTGGTGAAAGGGTTAACTCTAGGGGCAATCAGGGGGTTAAAACCTTTATTTAGGTTGTAATATGGGGGTACCTGACCTATAAAACTATTTATGAACCTATATAAAACATGGCGGTTAAAATAAAAAAAAAATGGTTACCTAGCGACACAATGCAGCGATCAGAAAAACGATCGCTTAGTGACACTGGCAAAAGGGGGTGAAGGGGTTAACTAGGGGCAATCAGGGGGTTAAACCTTTATTAGGGGGGGGGGGGTAGGGGGCTACCTAGGACCTAAAACTAACTGCCCTGACAGTTATTACAGTCACACTGACACTAATGCAGTGATCAGTAAATAAATGATCACTGCAATTAGTGACACTGTGACTGGGGGGGGAGGGGGTGATCTGGGGGGTGATCTGGGGGTGACAGGGGGGTGGATTGTGTGCCTATGTGTACTGGTGTCAGTGTACTGTTTGTGCACTAACCTTTACATCTTCTCTGCTCGGCGTTCCGGTCACATAGACCGGCGCACCGAGCGTGACATCACTTCCGCCTTCCTGTCTATACAATAGACAGGAAGGGGAAGCTTTTCATTCGCCAGGAGCGATCGCGAGGGGGTGGCCAGAAACCACTGGCCGTCCCCTCGTCCCGGATCGCTCCTGAAGCGATGCCGACCGTCCCCGCCGGCGGAGGGGGGTCCGATCGGACCCCCCAACCGCCTGAAGAATGGCACGTACAGGTACGTGGTTCTGCCTGTACGTGCCATTCTGCCGACGTATATCTACATGGGGCGGTCGGCAAGTGGTTAAAGGAAAATTTCACTTTTTTTTTTTCACTTTATGCATCATTAAAATGACTGCTCCCGAAAAAACGTTAGTTTTTAAGTGTTCTTTTTGCATTGATATATGTCCCCTGGGGCAGGACCCGGGTCCCCAAACCTGTTTTATGACATTAACATGCATATTGGCCGTTGTAATTAGCACTTTTGATTTCGAACGTTCGCGTCCATTATAACGTATAGGGTTCGAAAATTCGCGCAAACTTTCGGTCCGTTCGAAGGTTCTGGTTCGAACCGAACCCGGGGGTGTTCGGCTCATCCCTATTACCGACATGTGGGGACAATTTCATGTCAATAGCACATTTAGAAATATATTTACCCGCTGTATATCATTGTCATTTTTGCGGGACAGAGTGGTAAGCCTGTGAACATGGGAAAAATGGGAAAAATATGGGAAAAATATGGGAAAAATATAATATATATATATAATATATAAAGGCATGAAAAATAAGTGGAATTAATATAACAAATGCTATCAGAATACAGTACCTTTCCTTATTATGCAGATTAATAGAATTCATACAAGACCAGATCTTACAGAACTGCACTCACAGAACAAACTTCCAGTGTGCCTGTAGGAAAACTCAAACACTCTTCTTGATGACAACTTACACCCACAGATTTAATTACCACCACATTTCTCATCCTGCTTGATATTAAAATAGTTACAGAATAGCCACAGGAGTTCAATTTCACTCCAAAATAAGGGTAATCTGGGTTTATTAGCTCTGGTAATTTACCAAATTGTGGCACTTGTATGAACATTCTAAAATAGTCATCTTACATGGTTTCATCTATATCCTCAGCATGTCAGAATGTTAGTACTGAAATACTAGTGGATAAGAGTAGGGATAAGGCTTGGGTTTGTTGTTACCATGGATCATGGCGAATCTCCAGGATTCACAGTTACTTACTCACTACTTACGCTGAGAATATATACATCCTTTGTTGTAGTCACATCATATGACTTCAAGATCCTAGATCATAGTAGCAGGGGGATCTCAACAGTTATGTCACAACGCCTTTCTTGAATTCCAAATATCCAACTTCCTCAGGCTCTGTGAAACTATATGGATAAGACCATCATAAGAATACATCAAATAAATAGATGGTATGACGCATGGGATTTACATTATACACAGTTCAAATACTATTTATTGTGAACCATAGGCTCAGGAACCGTTTTTTTAATACTTTGTAAATAAATTTGTATAATTTTTATAGCGTTGTATAATATCATAGAAATACTTGGGGTAGTGGCGCAACCTGTGATATATTTAAATGTAGTACAAGTTCATAGGGAGTCCTTGCGCCCTGAGGTGATTTAGTTTGCATATGTAGCGCTATACAAGTTATTTATTCATTCATTTGATGAAACTCGTGTTGAGAAACAGTCCACTTTGTCAGGGCAAGCCTTGCAGGGGAAGTGGAAGCCACACTTCAAACATGTAAGAGAGAGAGACACAGACTCCTCTGAGAAAGGACTGTAGCATTTCATGGAAAAGCTGCATTAAAAACTCACATTTGAGGTATCTGTATGTAGGCACAATAGGGTCAAATGAACCGCACTATCACCGTTCAGGCTGCCTGTAGCAACCACGTCTCACTAGTTCAGATGGAGCCGGCGTCCTGACCAGCAGGAATCTTTGGTGCTCGAGCGTGATCCAAACCAAGGGTTGGAGCACAGCTGGGGACTGAAGGAAAGGGCTGGAACGCAGCACAGAGCGGCATGGCTTCACGGACGTGCTCACGACGCGTTTCGGAGCTTGCGCACTGGAGAGATGTGCACAGTGCGCGCTCCTTTGTCAAGCTAAGGAAAGCCGGCTGGGAACAGCCTCTTTATGTGCCTTGTGAATGTTGCCATTTAGTGGGGAGAGTTGGAATTTCTTTCCACACGCAATAGTAGCCTTATACAATGATAATCTGTATAGCTATATATACAGTATATCTCTCTGTACTAGAATATATATTAACATACATTAAAACAAATAATTAATCTTTAAGATAATAGAACAATAAATAAATAACATTGGAAATAGACATATCTATAACTCTATAAACAATGTGAATTAAATGAATGTGTATATGAATAATTAGATACATATATATACACAAAAACGCATACATCCGTGTGTGTGTGTGTGAATTAAACAACTGATACATTTAAAATTAATTGATTTAAAATTAATTGATATTGGATTAAAATAATACTAATAAGAAAACAATCAAAACATAAAAAAATGTTGTCATTTGAAAAAGAGCCTAATATAGTTGATGATGGTATAGTTGATATGTCTCATGGTGTCATTTCCATGACCACACGTGTAGACTTTATATGTGTAAACAGAGAGAAATGGGGGGGGGGGGGGACGGACAAGAATCAGGAATAGAATAAAAGGGGAATGGGGGGGGGAGGGAATAGAGTAAGAGGGGGATGGGGGGAAGGGAGAAAATAATGGGGGGGAGGGGGAAGGGTGAAGTGGATGAGGGCCCTAATCATGATAGAGTATGGGATTTTAGTTCAGTGTGATGGTTACTTACTATATAGTAGAGCTGCCCCCCCCCCCCGGTTATCTTATTTATATATCATCACCTGAGAAAAAAGAAAGAAGAAAAGGGATATTGTTAGACATAAAATTATAGTATGGTGGTCACTTCTAACTCTTCATTAATTCCTCCTGGTGACAACGTGTCTAGAGAGCAAAGGCAGGGGACACTATGTTTATCTTTACCAACCTCTATCTTTCTCTGATGCTCACCAAATCTTTGGCAGAGTAGACGTATAGTGCATCCTACGTACAGTAGATGGCAAGGGCAAGTGAGGTAATATACCACATGGTCTGAACCACAGTTGTAGCAGTCTCCTATGGTGTAAGTCTTTCCTTTTAGTGGAATTGTGTCTTGCATAGTGTTTTTTTTGCATTGGAACATCCCTTTAGGTAGGATTAGACAGATGTGTGGAGAGATAGTTTTCTGTTGGGGTTTCAGTTTGCTGGGTGCGATCTTATTCTTTAGATTTGGCGCCTTCCTATATGTTACCCTGGGCATATGTGGTAGGAGATGTGGGTCCTCCAATAGTATCGGCCAGTGTTTTTTGAGAATTATCTCCATCTTTTTAAAATCAGTGTGAAATTTAGTGATAAAGCAGGCGGATTGGTCAAAGGTAGGGATGAGCCAAACACCCCCCGGTTCGGACCAGAACCTGCGAACGGACCGCAAGTTCGCACGAACGTTAGAACCCTATTTATTATAATGGACGCGAACGTTTGAAATCTAAAGTGCTATTTATAACGGCCAATATGCATGTTATTGTCCTAAAAAGGGTTTGGGGACCCGGGTCCTGCTCCAGGGGACATGTATCAATGCAAAAAGAAGTTTTAAAAACAGATGTTTTTTCTGGAGCACTCATTTTAATGATGCATAAAGTGAAAAAAAAAAGTGAATTATTCCTTTAAATATCATACCTGGGGGGTGTCTAAAGTATGCCTGTGAAGTGGCATGTGTTTCCCGTGTTTAGAACTGTCCCTGCACAAAATGACATTTGTAAAGGAAAAAAAGCCATTTAACCACTTAAGCCCCGGGCCAATTTGCAGCCAAAGGACCAGGCCCTTTTTTGCGGTTTGGCACTGCGTCGCTTTAACTGACAATTGCGCGGTCGTGCGACGTGGCTCCCAAATAAAATTGGCGTCCTTTTTTTCACACAAATAGAGCTTTCTGTTGGTGGTATTTGATCACCTCTGCGGTTTTTATTTTTTGCGCTATAAACAAAAATAAAGTGACAATTTTGAAAAAAATGCAATATTTTTTACTACTTACTACTAAATATCCCCAAAAAATATATAAAAAAAATAGTTTTCCTCAGTTTAGGCCGATATGTATTCTTCTACATATTTTTGGTAAAAAAAAAAATCACAATTAGCAATTATTGATTGGTTTGCGCAAAAGTTATAGCGTTTACAAAATAGGGGATAGTTTTATAGCATTTTTATTAATTTTTTCTTTATTAGTAATGGCCGCGATCCGCGATTTTTATTGTGACTGCGACATTATGGCGGACACATCGGACGTTTTTGACACATTTTTGGGACCATTGTCATTTATACAGCAATCAGTGCTATTTAAATGCACTGATTCCTGTGTAAATGACATGACTGAATATTAGGCAGATGCCTGTGTTGCACAAATCAACTACACAACACCAGCAATGAGGGGGTAGATTCAGGTGTATGCTGTGCAGTGTGCAGGAGGTACACTACACCCACTGTAACAGCGCTAGGTTAGGAAGCAAAGCAAAGCTGACACTGTCCCTGCCTATCCTGCTCTCTCCCTGAACACTACACTCACTGTAACAGCGCTATCCAAAGAAGTATAAAGCACAGCTGACACTGTCCCTGCCTATTCTGCTCTCTATGAACGCCGCACAACACTACACAAGGCCGCCGCACTGGCGGCCTTATATAGTGTGGGGCGTGTACTAAACCCCCCTGAGCTATAATTGGCCACAGGCATCCTGCCTGGGGCCAATTATGCCTCTCCTCGCTAACGGCGCTGTGATCGGCCAAGCATGCGGGGTCACAGTGCATGCTTGGCCAATCATCAGCCAGCAATGCACTGCGACTGGCGCAGTGCATTGTGGGCCGTTCGTATCACATGAATTTTAATGCGAACGACCCACAAAGTTCTGGTTTCGACGAACGGACGGACGAACGGACGATATTCGATTCGAACATGGGTTTGAATCGAACACCGGGCTCATCCCTAGTCAAAGGCCTCTTTTTTTACTCTGGGGGTCATTTTGTAGGTAGTGTTTGTAGGCCTGGTCAACAAGAGACTCGGGGTTTGTTCTGTATAGTCTGCAAAAGTCTGCAAAACTGACCTTTAGGAATGTTGTTAGTCGACTTGTGATAGTGGCAACTCTTATAGTGGAGCAAAGAGTTGCCAGCCGTGGGCTTGTAGTAATTTTTTGCATGCATCTCTTCATTGATATGGTACAAATCTAAATCAAGAAAAGCCAACCTTTCTGGGTTTGTAACATAGGTGAAGGAAAAGCCATGTGGGTTGTCATTGCAATGGGAGACAAAACTCATTGATGACATCACTAGGACCATCCCAGATAATGATGATGTCATCAATGTATCTCCCATAAAATATTAGATGTTTTAGATTGGGGTTATTCTGCCCGATGTAATTATGCTCCCATAGGCCCATGGCCAAGTTCGCATATGAAGGTGCAAAGTTAGCACCCATAGCTGTCCCTTGTACTTGCAGATAGTATTGGTCTTTAAAATAAAAGTAGTTATATGTCAGACAGAATCTGGTGCAGTCCAGCTTGTCTATGACTCATATAGGGGTCATTGGAAAGAAAATGGTCCAAGGCTGCCAGTCCAAAATCATGCGAGATGGATGTACATAAGGAGTTAACATCCAATGACATCCAGATATACTTATTTTCCCACTTGTATGGCTTCAATTGATCCAACAAGTGAGTTCCATCATAGATATAGGAATGTAGGCCCTGGGCCAGGGGTTGTAGATGGTGGTCAACATACTGTATTTAGATAAACCGGAAGTAATGCTATCCATTGCAGCAATGATGGATCTATCCACGGGGTCTGTCTGATTTTCGAAATATGGTAGAATTAGGGTGTGTGGTAGAAATCTCTACGTAAAAAGGAGGCTTCTCCTTTTTATATGATTTTTGTTACATGGTAAGATCGATTAATCTATTGATCTCAGTCTTGTATTCAGGCAATGGATTATTACTCAATTTACAATAAGTCATACGATCTGCAAGCAAATGATCGGCTTCCTTGATGTAGCTGACACGATCCTGAATTACAATTTCACCGCCTTTGTCGTGGTTTTAATGATTATTTCATAATTTTTGACGAGGGATTGCAGTGCTATGTTTTCCTGAGGGGTAAGATGTCCAAGGTCTAATTGGTGTGGTGCTGTGTGTAAGCACATCTTTTTTAGATCTGAAAATACCATATTGTAAAAGGTGGTGAGATGTGGGCCTTTTGATTGATACTGGTAAAATATATAAAATAAATATGTTAAACGTATCACTGGTGGAGAAGTATGTAAATGTTGTGTATATAAATCAAGGCCAGTGTATGAATCATCATGATATAGTTGCTCTAACATGTCAATCATGTCAGTTTCAAAATCGAATTCCTGTAAATCCGATCAGGAGTGGGACAATGTGGAATCCTCTGTGGTGTCAGAGATTGGTGCATTTTTTGTGCTTTTGATCTGAAAGAACCTTTTTAGAGTGAGATTTCTAATATATATGTTTAGATCCTTAAACAATAAAAATGGGTCAGGTTTGTTCAACGGAGCAAACTTGAATTCATAGCTCAACAGGGATGTTTCTGCTGTGGAAAGGGTGTGTTTAGACAAATTAAAGATTTTAACAGTTTGCGGTTCTTTGGCGGGTTGGCACCTGTGTTTATTTTGTCCCCCTCTGCAGCCTCTCCGACAAATTTTCTTTTTTTGTGGGGCGGCCGGAGAGGGGTTCGACAATAAAAAAGACTCAGCTGGCAAACCATTAGGCTCAGAAGTAATGAGTCCACTATTAGTGATTGCTGCATGGGATATGACAGAGTCACCATTATTCAAACCTGAAGTTAGTTGTGACTCAAGAGATATTCCCAATCCTGTAGTGACAGGAGCAAGTGATTGTGGTTTGACAATAGGGACTTGGTTTGCAACTTTTGTCTGGCAAATGTTTTTTGGGGATGTTGGTTGGGAGGAAATCTTACAAGATTGTAAATCTGAAATGGAAGGACCGGGGTCCTCAGATATCTGCTTAAGGTCACTTGTGCCCTGCAATTGTCGATGGATAATGGCATGAGATGTGGTGCCAGAAGAATGACAATTGTAAAATGTATTTAAATCCTGCAGTAACTTATTCTGTGAGGGCTTAGGGTGTATTTGAGCATTTTTCCCATAATTTGAGAGCCTTAAGAGGATGAGATTGCCAAAATATGCAGATGAGCATATTCCCCCCCCCCCCCCATCTCATTCTTCTTTCCCTCCCTCCCCCTGTTCCCCTCTTATTCTATTCCCTCTTCTTGTCCCCCCCCCCCATTTCTCTCCATATACACATATAAAGTCTATCTACACATAAGGTCATGGAAATTACACCATGAGACATATATATCCATCATCAACTATATTAGGCCCTTTTTCAAATTACAAAAAAATATTATTTTTTGATTTTATAGTATTTCTCCCAAATCTGTGGCAAAGCACATGCTTAATGCATGCTTTTCAGCCATCATTCTCTAAACACATATGAACATACTCTGTGCAGGGTACTCCGCTGAGACAGCGAAAGAGTCTGTGCCTAACCATTCACATGCGTACATATGTCCTTGGTCCCCCCTTTGAGGGAACCTCGAATTGTACATCCAGATTCACTCATACCATAAATGTTTGGTCTTATCCTCTCAAAGACTTCCCTGTGCTAATATTGGATGCACCACAGTTGTGCACATACACTATATCCAGTATAAAGATGTTTATGCATAAATCAATATATTTATTTAAATATTCCCACCTTATTCTTATTATTTTAATCCAATATCAATTAATTTTAAATGTATGAATGAATGAATGATTTGTATAGCGCTGCAAATGCGAACTGAATCGCCTCAAGGCGCTTGTCTGCTCTTGTTGTGATGCCATGTTTAGAAGAGGTGGGTCTTGAGTTTTTTCCTGAAGGCCTGATGGTTTCACCTTTCACACTGTAGCGTTTTTTTAGGCGCTACAGCGCTAAAAATAGCGCCTGTATAGCGCCTGAAAAAAGCAGGTCCTTTCACTCCAGTGTGAAAGCTGGAGGGCTTTCACACTGGAGCGGTGCGCTAGCAGGATGGTAAAAAAAGTTCTGCTAGCAGCATCTTTTGAGTGGTGAAGGAGCGCTGTATTCACCGCTCCTATACTGCTCCTACCTTATGAAATCAATGGGGCAGCGCGGCCATACCGCCGGCAAAGCGCCGCTTTGCGGCTGGTTTTAACCCTTTTTCGGCCGCTAGCGGGGGTTAAAACCGCCCTGCTAGCAACCGAATACCGCTGCTAAAACTACGGTAAAGCAGCGCTAAATATAGCGCTGCTTTACCGCCGACGCCCACACCGCCCCAGTGTGAAAGGGGCTTTAGAGCAGAGACTGCGAGCCAGGCCTTCTCCTCCAACATCAGTGCCTGACATCACAAATGTGCTTCTGGAAGAATTGTCAAACATTCCCATAGACCCACTCCTAAACCTTGTGGATAGCCTTCCCAGAAGAGTTGAAGCTGTTATAGCTGCAAAGGGTGGACCAACTTAATATTGAACCCTACGGACTAAGACTGGGGTTGCCATTAAAGTTTGTGTGCGTGTAAAGGCAGATGTCTCAATACTTTTGGCAATATAGTGTATTTTGCAAAGAAGAATGGGCAAAAATGTCACTCTCTAGATCAGTGTTTCTCAACTCCAGTCCTCAAGGCCCCCAACACGTCATGCTTTCAGGCTTTCCATTATTTTGCACAGGTGATTTGATCAGTTTCACTGCCTTAGTAATTACCACAGCTGTTTCTTCTGAGGGAAATCCTGAAAACATGACCTGTTGGGGTGCTGTGAGGACTGGAGTTGAGAAACACTGCTCTAGATGTACAAAGCTGGTAGAGACATCCCCAAAAATACTTGCAGCTGTAATTGCAGTGAAAGGTGGTTCTACAAAGTATTCACTAAGGGGGGCTGAATACAAATGTACGACACACTTTTCAGATATTTTCTTTGTAAAAAAATTTGTAAACCATTTATCATTTTCCTTCCACTTCACAATTATGTGCCACTTTGTGTTGGTCGATCACAAAAAGTCCCAATAAAATACATTTACATTTTTCGTTGTAACATGACAAAATGTGGAAAATTTCAAGGGGTATGAATACTTTTTCAAGGCACTGTAGCCTTAGAACCTGTGCAATTCATATGGTTTAGGCTTAAAGGGATGCGGTGGCAACCCTAGGTGGCACCCAGCTTCCCATGAATTTTGTTTGACAATAGCTTGCTTATTAGCCCTACAAAGTGCCAAACATACGTAAAAAGATTCACCTCCCATAGACTTTAATATGGTTTCCGGAAAAGTTCCAATAAAAATGTAAAACGTTGTGGGCTAATGTAGTGGTGGTGTAGGGGTGGGGGTACCACATTCAGGATTATTACAGAATATATCAAAGAAGAAGAAATAGTTACCCCAATATTACAACAGATATATAAAATCCACTATATATTAACATTGCTTAAATTTTTTTTTGTAAATAAACAGTATGTCTATGATGGCATATACACTACAATCAGTAGTTACTTTTAGGAAACTCCTGGTGATCCCTCCATATTGCCCCATATTTAGCAGCATTTTACATAGAGGAAGAAGTATATAGAGGGAGGAGCACTTGACATGTCAAATCGCATGCCGAATCGCAGCAATGTGAACCTAGGTCAAGTCCCAGAGCCTTTTTGTTTTATCATATAGGCGATTAGTTCTACACGTTATACATGTTAGAGCTGTAATCTACCCTAACATATTATACATTGTTTGTTTTTTTTGTAGGAAAGAGCGAACTTTAATTTGGTAGAAAATTTGGATACATAGTTTTTTTTTTACTTGTTTTGTTATTGAGAATAAATAGTAAAAATTCCTGTAATTTTCCCAACACAACGTTTACATATTTTGCACACCCCCCACATATTTACCAGAATACATTAGCAAGCAGCAAGTCTGCTGATTAAAACAATATCACATTAGTACAACTTTTATGTAAGGTAGGGGAATAGTACATATCAAAGGGAAGTTATTAGGGCTGTTACTGATTAAAATTTTCGCGTTCGATTAATCGATTTTTTTTTAAATCGATTAATCGACTAATTTCGATTAATTATAACGCACATACAGATCCAACTACTTTTAGCTGATCTCCTTGCATTGCAACTCTGCATTAGTCAGTGGTAAATGTGGTATACACTATATACAATCACCCGACACTAGTTAGTTTCCACAATCCATGACTTAACTTCACAGTTCACAAATAAGTTTTAAATTCAAACTGTAGCACTGACGTAAGTCATTTTTTTTCCACAGTAGCGTGACAATCCCTCCACCTCCGGTCTAACTAATAACTCTCACCTTATGGCATGGACCCCTGTGCAAACAGGTGGTCATGCAAGCGGGTATCAAAAGGCTTAACACGGACCATAAACTTCCCTCACGTCTCCTTAGATCTCAGCAAGGACGCCGGGTCATGGGTAGAAAGAAAAGATCTAAGTGCTCACCGTTTAAGTATACGATTTTATTTTTGTGTTCAAACACAAACTACTCACATAAAGATGATAAAAACACAGCATGTAAAGCCTACAATCGTGTTAGTTCTGTAGGGCAGCAGCGGGTGACGTCATGTGTAGCTCCTCCCCTGTAAGCATTACGCTCAATCAGAACTTCAACGTCACTGGACTCCTCCCCCCTTCCCTTCGTTAGCAGACGGAGGCACTTGGGGAACACCGGATCTCCGACGGAACTCCCTGAAGACCCAGAAGCCGGCGTAGAGGTGAGTACCAATCAAAAGTATTTTGATCAAAAAAAAAAAATTTGATCGATCAAAAAAATTAACTATTAATCGAGGAATTAATCTTTAATTTTCACAGCCCTAGAAGTTATGCATTTTACCTTAGGAGAGCCTAATACTAGGTTATGAGTTTTTTTAGTGCGTTTTGTAGTTTGCAGAAACGCACTACAGTCCATTAACATGGTTTCCTATAGTACACCTTCACATCTATGAGTTTTTCAGCCGGTGCAGTTATGAAAACGGCCAGGGGTTAATTTTTTTTATGAAATTGATAAAAATAAACAATTAGAATATATATTTTGAAAGTATTCTTTTTTTTCAGGATTTCTTCATACCTGCCTAAAATATTTGCACAGTACTGTATATATAGCACTATATGTTCTGCTTGTGGACTTTGTACAAACCCACTCTCTGTTAGAACTCACAAGAATGCATTGCTTATTGAGTCCACATACATTGTTTCATTGATTCATTTTCATAATTTTCTGAAGGGGTGGAGTTACAGCCATGCTAATTTTGTAAACATTTTGTATTTAGAATAAACTGTATCTGGACTTGAATATTATATTGTGGTGCTTTAATTCTAGATTTATTCATCTCCATTAGAACCCAAGGTAATCATGGAAATTCTTTGGTTTGTACAAGCTGTCAGCCCAATATTTAGATTATCTATGCTTTCACCACTGCCATACTATTTGCTTTTTGCTCCTTGTGTCCCTCCTGGGAAGAGTTACCCTCTTTCTATTTGTCCTGGTGATTATTATCCCAGGGGCTGAAAGTGTTGGGAAATTCAAACTTTTTTTTAGTTGTAACTGAAACAGTTACAGGTGAGGCCGGGTTAAACTTCCAATGGAACACCTTTTCAAGTTGCAATTGTCTAAGAGCAGGTTCTGCCTCATCTGGAGGAAGATTTTCTTTCTGTTGTGTCTCTAGGGAAAAAGTGCAAAGAGCAAAAACAAAAAAAAAAAAAAAAGACAAAGGTTCTAACACTTCTCCACTCAATCCAAAACTCATACCTTAGGAGAATAGTAAAATATTACTCAAAACTATTAGAACCTGCTTTTCTAAGTGGAGCTCTCCTAAGATGTACATTGCCTTGAAAAAGTATTCATACCCTTTAACATTTTCCACATTTTGTCATGTTACATTCAAAAATGTAAATGTATTTTATTGGGATTTTATGTGATAGACCAACACAAAGTGGCACATAATGGGAGGAAAATGATAAATGTTTTTCAACACTTTTTACAAATAAATATGTGAAAAGTGTGGCGTGCATTTGTATTCAGCCCCCCCCCCCCCCCCCAAGTCAATACTTTGTAGAATCACCTTTCACTTCAATTACCACTGCAAGTCTTTTTGGGGATGTCTCTACCAGCTTTGCACATCTAGAGAGTGATATTTTTGCCCATTTTTCTTTGCAAAATAGCTCAAGCTCTGTCAGATTGGATGGAGAGCGTCTGTGAACAGCAATTTTCAAGTCTTGCAACAGATTCTCAATTGGATTTAGGCCTGGACTTTGACTGGGCCATTCTAACACATGAATATGCTTTGATCTAAACCATTCTGTTGTAGCTCTGGCTGTATGTTTAGGGTCATTGTCCTGCTGGAAGGGGAACCTCCGCCCCAGTCTCAAGTCTTTTGCAGACTCTAATGCCCCCGTACACACGGTCAGAAATTCAGATGGAAAAAGTCAGATCGGATTATGTTGTCAGAAAATCCGATCGTGTGTGGGCTTTATCTGACTTTTTCCGTCAGAATTTCCGACGGAAAAAGTTTGAGAGCTGGATCTAAAATTTTCCAACAACAAAATCCGATCGGAATTTTTCCGATCGTGTGTAGAGAATTCCGATGCACAAAGTGCCACGCATGCTCAGAAGAAATTTGGAGACGAAAGCTATTGGCTACTGGCCTCTACGTAGTCCCGTCGTACGTGTTGTACATCACCTTATTCGGAATGATCAGATTTTACAACAACTTTGTGCGACTGTGTGTATGCAAGACAATTTTCGGCCAAAATCCGTCAGAAAAAATCCAAGGGATTTTGTGATCGGAATGTCTGACCGTGTGTACAAGGCATAACAGGTTTTCTTTTAAGATTGCCCTGTACTTGACTTCGTCCACCTTCCCATCAACTCTGATCAACTTCCCTGTCCCTGCTGAAGAAAAGCATCCCCATAACATGATGCTGCCACCACCATGTTTCAGGGTGGGGATGGTCTGTTCAGGGTGATGTGCAGTGTTAGTTTTCTGCCACACATAGCGTTTTGCTTTTAGGCCAAAATGTTCAACTTTGGTCTCATCTGACCAGAGGACCTTCTTCCACATGCTTGCTGTGTCCCCCACATGGCTTCTCGCAAACTGCAAACAGATCTTCTTATGGCTTTCTTGCCACTCTTCCATAAAGGCCAGATTTGTGGCGTGCACGACTAATAGTTGTCCTGTGAACAGATTCTCCCCCCTGAGCTGTGGATCTTTGTAGCTCCTCCAGAGTTACCATGGGCCACTTAGCTGCTCCTCTGATTAATGCTCTCCTTGCCCGACCTGTCAGTTTAGGTGGACTCCTCTCCTTGCCCAGCCGGCCAAGTTTTGGTAGGTTTGCAGTTGTACCATACTCTTTCCATTTTCGGAAGATGGATTGAACAGTGCTCTCTGAGATGTTCAAAGCGTGGGATATTTTTTTAAAACCTAACTCTGCTTTAAACTTCTCCACAACTTTATCCCTGACATGTCTGGTGTGTTCCTTGGCCTTCATGATGCTGTTTGTTCACTAAGGTTCTCTAACAAACCTCTGAGGGCTCCACAGAACAGATGTAATTATACTGAGATTAAATTACACACAGGTGGACTCTATTGACTAATTAGGTGACTTCTGAAGGCAATTGGTTCCACTAGATTTTAGTTAGCGGTATCAGAGCAAAGGGGGCTGAATACAAATGCACGCCACACTTTTCACAATTTTGCCACTTTGTGTTGGTCTATCACATAAAATCCCAATAAAATACATTTACATTTTTGGTTGTAACATGACAAAATGTGGAAAATTTCAAGGGTTATGAATACTTTATCAAGGCACTGTATGCGCTGGTGCGGGTAGGGGTGGTTCAATGTGTTGTCACATTGCAGTGTCACAAAAAAGGGCACTTATGTGAACAGGTGTCTTTGTATTGAGCCCTATGCTGATCAATGCTGATCAACAAAGCCCAACACATCTAGTATGAATGAGCCCCAACTCCTGACAAAATCAGATTTATCAAACAGGGGTCTAATGTGTTTGAACACTTTGAGATAAAGGTTAGAAAGTAATGGTAAAATCTAAAAGTCAGGGGGCAGTTATGAGGATAATATACACAAACTGCCACTGCTGCCACTAGGGGATCAGCTAGAATTCACAATTCCTACTTTCGTCTGACTCACCAGCTTTTCCCTGCTGTACATTGATACAAACACAGAAATAGAGTCCAGGAATTATATTAACTGAAGACTTTATTGAAATACCCAAAAAAGTCTTGACGCATTTCATGAGCCTTATAACTAAGTGCTGCTGCATGCAATATATCAAGGCTTCCTTGCTGCTGTAAGGTGCCTTATGAATAAGGAGGAGCCTTATGAATAAGCGCCATAGTATAGGATGAATCAGGGCTGTTCCGTTGCTTTAAAGTACTTATTTGAATAAAGTCTCCCTGTGTTCTACCCAAATTCATTCAGTTAAATTCGGCATTTGTAGGCTATTCTGAAGAGCCAGAAAACATCTGCTAAACTTGACAACAATATTACTGTGGCCTGGCATTGCCAGGGTCCTCTCTTCAATTCCCAATAAGGACACCATATGGAAGAAGATTATACAACCCCCCTGTTAGGAAGTATCTTTACGCATATTTAAAACCCAAACTTTTTTTGTTTTGAATACAGTAAGGAATGGTTAAAACCCCTGTTGGATATTTTTTGCCACCTGTGTGGGCAGATTTTCCCTTACTCCTTTCTCATAGGCACAAAAAAAGAAAGAAGAAACATCCTTAAAGTAAAGGAAAATCCCTTCCTAAACAGCTTCCACTAGAGCAATGTCACCATTGGAATATTTCCCTCTATTGCTGGGCTGGTGACAACTTAAAATTTTGGATTTTCACTTAGGCCCCTTTCACACTGGGGCGGTTTTCAGGCGGTACAGCGCTAAAAATAGCGCCTGTACACCGCCTGAAAAAACCGGCCCCATTCACTCCAGTGTGAAAGCCGGCGGGCTTTCACACTGGAGCGGTGCGCTAGCAGGACGGTAAAAAAAGTCCTGCTAGCTGCATCTTTGGAGCGGTGTAGGAGCGGTGTATTTACCGCTCCTATACCGCTCGTTCCCATTGAAATCAATGGGAAACCGCGGGGATACCGCCCGCAAACCGCCGCTGCAGCGGCGGTTTGCAGAGGTTTTTAACCCTTTTGCGGCCGCTAGCGGGGGTTAAAACCACCCCACTAGCGGCCGCATACCGCGGATAAAGCGATGGTAAGCAGCGCTAAATATAGCGCTGCTTTACCGTCGCCGCCCCGCACCGCTCAGGTGTGAAAGCAGCCTTAAAGCGGAGCTCCATCCTAAAGTGGAACTTACACTTATCGAATTCCTCCCCCCCTCCGGTGCCACAATTGGCACCTTTCAGGGGGAGGGGGTTGCAGATACCTGTATAATACAGGTATCTGCACCTACTTCCGGGACGAGATATCCGGAGCTGTCCCGCCCATATCCGAAGATGCCCCGTTGTGTCTTGGGAAACACAGTTCCCAGGACACAACGGGGACCAATAGAGACACGCAGCGCGACTCGCGCATGCGCAGTAGGGAACCGGGCAGTGAAGACGTTGCGTCTTCACTTCCCGATTCCCTGACAGAGGATGGCGGCGGGGCAGCCGAGAGACGAGCGGTCGCTCGTCACATTCTGCCGACACCGCTGGAACCTGGAACAGGTAAGTGTCCATTTATTAAAAGTCAGCAGCTGCAGTATTTGTAGCTGCTGACTTTTAATATTTTTGGTGCGGGTGGAGCTCCGCTTTAAGTCCTAGGACAAGTAGAAACGGCAACACATGCAAAAAAAAAAAAAAACCTTGAAAAACAAAACAACCCCCCGCCAAAACACTAAACAGGGTTGCTAATCTCACCCACTCTTTCTGAAACTAAAATAAAGTTTTGGCTTTAGATCATCTTCTACCCAAACTAACATGTGTATGACGTACGATAGAGACATCAGAATACAAAAGGCAATAGTTCAATGATTTCTATAAAGTCCCATGGAATGTTTTGGGTTTATAAAAGCTAGAGAAATGAAATCCATAAATAATTTGAATTAATAACAGAATAATTTAAAAAACAAATGCGACTATCAGATACTAATAACATAAATATATATTTTTCACATAAATTAATTAAATAACTCAACCAAAAGATATAATACACCACGTTTCCCAGAAATTACACAGTAATTGTACAATCAATATACAAAGATACTCGATTTGAGTTTCTCATTGCTGGCAAAGCTTTGAGGATTAATGCTTAGGAGGCTCCAATTTCAAACTTCTTAAATGTTCGAGCTGTGTGATGACTTCCCGCACAAAGGCCATGACTTCTACTCAGAAATCCTGAGGAAGGACACAGAGGGGTCATGTTAGGTCCCAGCTCTGGACTGGACTGGACTTTGTGATAATCAATACATAATCATCAACAAATTATTCACATACTTTGTGCCTGCCCTGTGGAACAATGATTCTTGTGCATTCTATTGGAATGCAGAACAGATGACTGCATTATAAAACAGACTTTCCCTAAATACAAAGGGCTTAGGAATAAGCCCAGTGCATTGATATACTGTTACACAGACCACTGAATATGTTGTATGCATATGTGTGAATGTATGTGTGCATATATTATTAGAGCTCCTTGTGGGGTAAAATATACTATTATTATACAATATTTATACCGTATAGTGCCAACAGTTTGCGCAGCGCTTTATATCCTATGCAATGGAAAAGGAACGACAGGTCTCTGCTGCTCCATGTTAGAAGAAGAAAAACTGTTAAAGTATATGTAAACCCAATCACTAAAATCTTATGTAAGCTTTAACATGTTAACCACTTAACCCCCGGACCAATTTGCAGCCAAAGGACCAGGCCCCTTTTTGCGATTCAGCACTGCGTCACTGACAATTGCGCGGTCCTGCGACGTGGCTCCCAAACAAAATTGGCGTCCTTTTTTTCCCACAAATAGAGCTTTCTTTTCTTGGTGGTATGTGATCACTTCTGCGGTTTTTATTTTTTGCGCTATAAACAAAAATAGAGCGACAATTTTGAAAAAAAATTCAATGTTTTTTACTTTTTGCTCTATAATAAATATCCCCAAAAAAATATATAAAAAAACATTTTTTTTCCTCAGTTTAGGCCGATACGTATTCTTCTACATATTTTCTAAAAAAAAAATCACAATTATCGATTATTGATTGGTTTGCGCAAAAGTTATAGCGTTTACAAAATAGGGGATAGTTTTATAGCATTTTTATTAATATTTTTTTTTTTTTTACTAGTAATGGCGGTGATCAGCGATTTTTATTGTGACTGCGACATTATGGCGAACACATCGGACATTTTTGACACATTTTTGGGACCATTGTCAATTATACAGCAATCAGTGCTATTTAAATGCACTAATTCCTGAGCTCAGGACTGGGTCGCGAGCACGCCGGCGGCGGCGCGCTCGCGACCCACGGCTGGGCTCTTAAAGGACATCGTACCTGTACGTTGATGTGCCCACCCGTGCCATTCTGCCGATGTATATGTGCAGGAGGCGGTCCTTAAGTGGTTAAAGTAGGTTCAAATTTAAATTTTTAAATAAGCCTGGTGATCCTGATATGAAGGTCCTTATTCAAACACTTTCTGTTATGGGGTGACCAATTTGTCCCTATTGACCAGTTGTTCTCTTGTGAGCTGATCCCCTGCTGATAGGAATGGAATATATCTCATGTGAAAGGGGTCTAAGTAAGAGAAAATCTCTCTAACAGAGTCCTGCATGGCAATAACATCTTGACAAGGGTATTGGGACATATGACTGACAGGTTTGCCAACATAAGCTTTGGACAGCATGAAACAATCCCTTATGTCTCCTCCCTGTGTAAAACACTTAAATCGCCTGAAAACCCCAGATCTACTGATATGCCTCAAACACAGGACACCTTAATTGCAATACACTATAAATCGTTGTATGATGGCTCACTGACCACTGTGCTAGGCACTTCTGAGTTCCCTCTGTGGCTACACTGCACAACATACTTTCTCTGGACATCATTTTCACCCTCCCCTACCTCGCAAGCCCTTAAACCCACATGGCCGGAAGTCCATCAACCCAGAGCATTAATCATACCTAGGCTCTTGACTTAAGTACTTTTTTACAATTACGTGATTACTTTTAGTCTCAAAAATCAGGACACCCTTTATAGGGACATTACCCCAATCAAAACACTTTGGCCTAAGAAAGAGAACACTTTGCTTAGCTTTTCTATTTCTCTCTATAATGTAGTTTACTTACTCACCCACGAATGCCCATTTTACACAGCTGATTGAGAACATGAACTTGAACACTCATGCAGAAGAATCAAAACTGCTTGATAAGGGGCTGCTTTAGGGTCCAAAATGTTGCTTTGTCCTTTTGTATTTGTGACTAATAAATAGCTCTATTGAGCATGTGATGGGGCTATCTGCTTTTGAAGACTTTTTCACTAAAGCAATTTCTTAGAATAGGTCAGTATACCATTTATAGTGCACCACAACTTTGTGCACTTTTCGCTCCCAGAAGACTGGGACTGTTCTTTTTATTTGACTTTTAAAACTAGTTTAGCCAGCACTATCCATGAAATAAAATTATAAATACCTTGCATGATGCTACTGCTGCCCAACCATTTTACATAAAATATTTCCTTCTTATCCTAGCCATTGTCACAGATGATGTGGGGTTGAGGGAACCATGTTCCACATCTGGTGGGGCTTTGAAGCCATTCAGGCATTTATTCAGGCATTTTGGCATACATTTTTTTCCCCACATATAACCAACTATAGGATTGGATATGCAGGGGTTCCTCTGGGGCTAAAAGGATTAGAAAGGCTGCTCTAGAGATTAAGCTCTATAAATATAAGTTATCCGATTCTGTAAAGAGTCCAACCATACAAAGAATATTTGTATCCTATTTGATGGTGTAACTACAGAAGGTCAACTCTTTCAGCCTAATGCCCCGTACACACGGTCGGACATTCTGACCACAAAATCCGTCGGATTTTTTCCAATGGATTTTGTCCGAAACTTGTGTTGCACACACACGGTTGGACAAACTTGTCAGAAAATCCGATCGTTCCGAACGAGGTGACGTAGAAAACGTACACCGGGACTACGTAGAGGCCAGTAGCCAATAGCTTTCGTCTCCAAATTTCTTCTGAACATGCGTGGCACTTTGTGCGTCGGAATTCTGTACACACGATCGGAAAAAAAAACAATTGGATTTTGTTGTCGGAAAATTTTAGATACTGCTCTCAAATTGTTTCTGTCGGAAATTCCTACGGAAAAAGGCCGCTAGAGCCCACACACGATCAGATTTTCCGACAACATAATCCAATCAGACTTTTTCCATCGGAATATCCGACCATGTGTACGGGGCATTATCCTGTGTGTGGGGTCCATACCCTTCCTCCTGTCTATGCTATTGTCTCTTCTCATAAACAGACAGCATTCATATCAATATATGCCAGAGAAGGAGTTATTTTTATTTTAATACAGTGTAGCTCTTTACAAAATGTATATAATTTTCCTACAACAGTTTTAAACGCACACATCAGGAACAGTTTAAGTTTAAGTCAATTAGGCATTGGCCTAGGGCAGCATAATTACAGATTTGACTTCTGTTTATTTTATTAACTTATTGATTTTTTTCCCTCATGTAATCATGAAACAACAAAAAATAAAATGACACTACGTTACTTTTAAAAGATGAACGTCAGCCAGTGATAGAGATAAGACTGCACTCTAGGTCTCTCTAACACCAGGAGACCAACTAATAATGCAAGGTGAAAGTAGTTGACAAGTAAAAATCCTTAAAAGTCTTTACCAAACGTACAACATATCACTTTATTATGTTCTATACACTCTGAAAACTGCTGTTTCCTTTTTCATGCCAAGGGCATACACTCAGCACAGAATGTATGGTATATTCTTTATGTTTCATAAGGCCAGAGTCACAAAATATAAATACAGGTGATCATGGGAATCTGCAAGGAGGGGCAGGGGGGGTCAAGTGCCCCCCCGGAAGCGGGTGCACAGGGTGCACTGCACCCAGGCGCCGCAAGCTGAGGGAGAGGGGGGTGTCGGAGCTGTTAGTGCTGCCCGGATTCTTTCATGAGATCTGCACACACAGATCCTCTCAGTCTCCGGGAGCTTCAGGCAGCTGTGTGGGGGAGGGGCGCTGATGTCATCCTGAAGAAACTCTACCATGCTGCTAAAATTAGGTCAGTAAACAGGGGGGATTGTGTAGAAACTGACCTTTGGGGTGAAATGATTGTACTGGGGGCATACTGCTGCTTCCCCCACGTCATGTGCAGTGCAGTGACCACCAAGTGATGTATTGTGCCCACCATGTCATGAAATGTGCCCACCATGTGCAGTGCAGTGCCCACCATGTGATGTACTGTAACTGTGCACATCATGTGATGTACTGTGCCCACCATGTGATGTACTGTAACTGTGCCCACCATGTGATGTACTGTGCCCACATGTGGATTGCCGTGTAATAGGCTGTAATGTACAGTGCCCACCATGTAATGTACTGTGCCCACCATGTAATGAAGAGTGATGAATAAAAGGTAAGAGTAAGAAGACTAAAGGGGGATCTATTCTATGGGTGACCTGCCCTAGCCTGCTCTAAATGGGGATCTATATGGGGGACCCTGGCCTGGCCTGTCCTGCGCTTTATATGATAATGACTAACCCCCTCCCCTTCATGACATTTTCAAAAGGGGCAGAGAATGGGTGACCTTAAAATGATTCCCCCCTGAAAAAACTTCTGTGGACGCCCATGTAGGTGATAGCCAATGGTACAAAGCTGCAATAATTGCATCTCCCAGTCCTCAAGGTTGACATTAGTTATGTATATAACAGGGGTTTAGTGTTCTTTTAGGGTGGTCTCCATCCAATATCCAGCCAGTGTTGAGCTGGACATCCTTTCCATGACTACAGATTGAAAAAAAACTCTAGAGTGTGGGATTTTAAAGGCAACAATAAGAAAAAAAGAAAAATTTATAAAAATGTAATTTATTGTACAAAATCTTTACATAATAATTGAAATATATATCAAAAAACACGACAAAGTATAATCTGAATATAATCTAAAAAACTATTTTTTTTTTTTTTTTTAGATTATATTCAGATTATATTTTGTCGTGTTTTTTTATATATATTTCAATTATTATGTAAAGATTTTGTACAATAAATTACATTTTTATAAATTTTTCTTTTTTTCTTAATGTTGCCTTTAAAATCCCACCCTCTAGAGGTTTTTTCAATCTGTATGCATCAGAAGGGATGATGGCAACCACATGCCAATTGATATGAGCTAGAATTTTTTCCTTTCCATGACTAAGATATATAAAGTGGAAGGAAGGAGCTCTAGGTAGGAGGAGAATGTTGCATAGGAAGAAACTGCCATGAAGGACTCCAGACTGTCGTAGTGTGGTTACCATATATTTTTCTCCAGGTTGGGCCAGTGAAATATCCCTGCAGGAGATATGCAGAGATTTAGATTACTGATTACCAACCCTTCTATGTAGGACAACTCGACCTTCTATTTGGATAACTGTTATGCCACTAGCTATATTTTGAAAAGGCATGGATGTTAGGTAAAGCATTCAGAAATACGTATGCTGACCAGACGTTCCATTATTCTATTATTGCATGAGCTGGGGTATGCAATATACACATCCAGAAGGGCCTGAAAGATGGCTTGGACAAAAGACCGGTAGGTGTTTATGGTTGGCCTGTGGCCATAAGATGGCAAGGTGTTCCCCCAGGTAAGAAAGATTTGTAACCCAACCCCCTTGTGTTGCATAATTCTACAGGAGGCCTCCTGGCGTCGGAACTGGTATAACAATCCGCCACTTGGGGCCCTTTTACATGCAGTCTTTAGTAATGTCTCTCTAGTGAAAGTGATGGAGAATTAGCAAATTTAACAAGAATGTCAGCATAAATTAATATTTAGCTGATCTCCCTTTCAATGTTTAGTAAACTAAGGAATTCTAGAAGATCCAGTCCTTATAAAGTAATTTATCTGTATTTTTTCAATTTTCTACTTTGAAAAAATTATTTCACACGACACTTGTAAGGAACACTTTATGTACTGCCAAAAGGTTTGTATATGCAGCAGACTGAAAGTTATGATCATATAAAATGCTATAGCAACAAGTAAGACAGTTCTCATATGCTATACCTTTTACATCAATGAGTTCTTCCTTCTCAGCTAAATCATAATTTATATTATAGTTTACAAAGCTTATGTAGTAATGCCACTTTGTATGATATGGCTAAATCATCAGGGCTCTAAATATGTATAAATACTAGTACAAATCTAAGCATTACCCAGTCCAGAAGTAAGTGATTGATCCCTAAATAAATTATAGCATTGTTACTGTGACACAGGATGTATTTTTGATTATTATTCATTCACAACACATATATATTTTTTCTATTAACATACTATCATATTATCTAACTATCCGATTAGTAATTTCTGGTTTACTTACAAAAAAAGATGGCTGCCCAAATCCCACAGATCACAGCAATCCAGAATATATACTATACAGTGGCTAAAATAATTATTTGATCGCTTGCAGATTTTGTAAGTTTGCCCACTTAGCCCCCGTACACACGGTCTGAAATTCTGACCACAAAATCCGTCGTATTTTTTCAGACGGATTTTGTCCGACACTGGTGTTGCATACACGCGGTCGGACAAAGTTGTCGGAAAATCTGATCATTTCGAACGTGGTGACATTCGTTGCGTACGACGGAACTACGTAGAGGCTAGTAGCCAATAGCTTTGGTCTCGTAATTTGATCTGAGCATGCGTGGCACTTTGTCCATCGGAAATTCTCGACACACGATCTGAAAAAAGTCTGATTGGATTTTGTTGTCGGAAAATTTGAGCTCCTGCCCTCAAATTTTTCCCGACGGAAAAAGTCCGATAGAGCCCACACACGATCGGATTTTCTGACAGCATAATCCGATCTGACTTTTTCCATCGGAATATCCGACCGGGTGTACGGGGCATTACAAATAAATGAAGGGTCTATAATTTTTTATCATAGCTTGTATTTTAAATTATAGAGACAGAATATCAACCAAAATCCAGAAAAAAACACATACAACAAATACTATAAATTGAGTTGCAGTTCAGTGAATAAAATAAGTATTTGATCCCAAAGCAAAACATGACTTAGTACTTGGTGAAGAAACCCTTGTTGGTAAGCACAGAGGTAAGACGTTTCTTTTAGTTGGTGACCAGGTTTGCACACATCCCAGGAGGGATTTTGGTCCACTCTTCTTTACAGATCATCTCTAAATCTTTAAGGTTTCTTGGCTGTCACTTGGCAACTCGAAGTTTCAGCTCCCTCCATAATTTTCTATAGGATTAAGGTCTGGAGACTGACTAGGCCACTCCATGACCTTAATGTGCTTCTTCTTGAGCCACTCCTTTGTTGCGTTGGCAGTATGTTTTGGGTCATTGTCATGCTGGAAGACCCATCCACGATGCATCTTCAGTGTCCTGGCTGAGGGAAGAAGGTTCTCAAGATTTTTTTTTTTTCCATAAGTTTTTTATTGAGCAAAAGTAACAAACAATATTACATCGAATACAGAAGAGAGAAAAAGAAGGGGAGGGAAACAAACAAAAAAAAAAAGGGAAAAGTGCAATCAGAGCAATCCAGCATTTAGATACAGCATAAGCAGGGCGTAAACCATAGGCACATGGTTATATCCGGATCACAAATGGACAGATAACGGGAAACATTAGGGCCTGAGCCTTTATTGTCTCGGTTTCAGTTCCGACTGCAGGTTAACTTCCTTACACAACTTAGTGTCTCAGGTACCTGAGGGGGTGAACCTATAGGATAGCAAGGCGGAGATAGGGGAGGGGGAATAAGGCTGACTATTGCGGTAGGAAAAAAAAGAGTACTCAGAAATAGGGGGATGGATGGAGGAGGGGGAGGGGGGAGAGGGAGTACAGAGGGATGTATAATGAGGGGGAGTGCAGGGAGGGGAGAAGAGGGAAAGAGTGAGGGCGGGGGCAAGGGGAGTGACCTCCCACCCGGGTTTCCTCTGGGGAAAACCTCAGGTAGAAACGTGGGAAAGCGGTCTCCCAGGGGGATCTTTATCTAATCAAAGGGAACATGTCGTTTGTATTCGGGGGTTGTTTTAAAATGTGACCAGCATGCCCAAGTGGTCGAGAATTTCTCCAATCTCTCTTGGGAGATGTGGATCAATTCTTCCATGTCGCAGATTTTCGAGATGGTCATAAACCATTCCTTGATTGAAGGTGATTGGCCAGTGCGCCAGTGTTTGGGAATGCATAGTCTGGCCGCGTTAACCATGTGCATAGCCAGGGATTTATAGTAGGCCTTTCTAGATAAGGACGTGTGATGCAGGAGGAACTGTGCTGGAGAGAAATCTAAAGTGTAGGTGCTAATTGATGAGGTAAGTCTGTGGACCTCCTTCCAGAATGGTTGAATGTGTATGCAGCTCCACCATATATGCAACATGGTGCCAACTTCTGCGTTACATCTCCAGCAGGTGTTGGGGATTGAGGGCGAGAATTTGTGCAGGCGGGACGGGGTTCTGTACCACCTGGTCAGGACCTTGTATCCGTTCTCCTGGATGGCAACATTCAACGAGCCCTTGTGTGCATATTCGTGTACTCTAGACCATTATAGGGGCGTCAGGGGGGTAGAAAAGTCCCCATTCCAGGAGATTTGAGATGGGGAGAGGGTCAAGTCATTGGGTTCTATGAGAAGAGCGTAGAGAAGGGATATGAGGTGTCGTTGGGGCGTCTTGCGATGGCATAAGGCAGGGATCCTCAAACTACGGCCCTCCAGCACTACACATCCCATGAGGCATTGACATTCACAGACATGACAGGCATGATGGGAAATGTAGTTCCTGAACAACTGGAGGGCCGTAGTTTGAAGACCCATGGCATAAGGCTTCAAATGGGGTGAGCTGTCTTGTCCAGTTGTCTTGAGTGGGGTGCATGGATAGGAAGTGGCATAATTGTCTGTAAGTCCAGAAGGGGAAGGTTAGTGTGTTAGACATGGTCCTGAGGTACTCTATCGAGGCAAGTTTGCCATCAATAAAGAACTGGGAGGCTAGAATGTCCTGATAGGGCCATTCCTGTCTGAGGAAGTACTCATCCAAGATTTTACAATACATGGTCCTGTCCATTGGCCCCTCAATGCGGCAAAGTTGGCCTGTACCTTTAGCAGATAAAACAACCCCAAAGCGTCATGTTTCCAACTCCGTACTTGACTGTAGGGATGGTGTTCTTAGGGTCATAATCAGCATTTTTCTTCCTCCAAACACGGTGAGTCGAGTTAATGGCAAAAAGTTTAATTTGGTCTCATCTGACTACAGCACTTTCTCCCAATCCTTCTCTGAATCATTTAGATGTCTATTTGCATGACTGTACATATGCCTTCCTCAACTCGCCATGTTTGGAGGAAGAAAAATACTGACTATGACCCTAAGAACACCATACCTACAGTCAAGCACTGAGGTTGAAACGTTATGCTTTGGGGCTGTTTTCTCTGCTAAAGGTACAGGCCGACTTTGCCCCAGTGAGAAGCCAGTGGACAGGGCCGTGTATTGTAAAATATTGGATAAGAACCTTCTTTCCAGCCAGAACACTGAAGATGGATTGTGGATGGGTCTTCCAGCATGACAATGACAAAAACATACTGCCAACGCAACAAAGGAGTGGCTCATGAAGAAGCACATTAAGGTCATGGAGTGGCCTAGTCAGTTTCCAGACCTTAATCCTATAGAAAATTTATGGAGGAAGCTGAAACTTCGAGTTGTCAAGTGATAGTCAAGAAACTGTAAAGATTTAGAGAACATCTGTAAAGAATAGTGGACCAAAATTCCTCCTGAGATGTGTGCACACCTGGTCACCAAATACAAGAAATGTCTTACCTATGTGCTTGCCAACAAGGGTTTCTCCACCAAGTACTAAGTCATGTTTTGCTTTGGATCGAATACTTATTTTACTCACTGAACTGCAACTTAATTTATAGCATTTGTTTATGTGTTTTTTTTTTTTGATTTTTGCTTGATATTCTGTCTCTATCATTTAAAATACACCTATTATAGATTGTAATCTCTAACGAGCAGGGCCCTCTGATTCCTCCTGTATTGATTTGTATTGTAAGTGTACTGTCTGCCCTCATGTTGTAAAGCGCTGCGCAAACTGTTGGCGCTATATAAATCCTGTATAATAATGTGCTTGTTGTCAGCTGATCAATGACTACAAAGGAAACCTTATATTCAAACCATTCAGTAGGGTTAGAAAGGGGTTCAAACTCTGACAATTCTCTGAGCGTTTTTTTTTTCTCTTGTAACCCTTTTTAGGCATTGTTTTAAAAAATGTAATAGTTTAATTTCATTCAATTGAACATGCAACACTGCAAATTGAATTCAGTTGCAAGCAGCAGGTGGAGCTTAGTGCAAACTGTTACATAATGTACAGGCTCCTTTATGCTTGTACTTGTAAATAACATACTATTACATATATTATGTAGACATTACCATTCTCACCAGTGACGACTCCCCCTAACACCTTCACCGCCCTCCTTATCCATCTGCCCGGGGCGGGGATAGGCGGCGGGTGTGTATTTTGAAGCACGTGATTAGAGCCAGAGGCTCTAATAGGCTTATAAATAAGGTGGGCTTGGGGCGCTGAGCACTACACCCCAATCCCACCCTGTTGTGTGACGATAGAAAATTAATTTTGACTATGGTCACACTACAGTTCCTCCCTGCCAATCAGGAGGCAAGTTTGTGAGACCTGTTTCAGGATTAGTGTCAGGGTAATACCGTACTTCGGCGCCGGTTTCCAAGAATGCGCACGGGCGGTAGAGCGGCTCGGCAAACAACACAGATACGCGGGGCAGTGGGTGCGCATTCACGGGTTCGCGGCGCTGGGGTATGTGCTGTAGCTCACCCAGTGCTGCTCACTGCTATGCGCAGCACTGATAGAGGACCAGTGCGCATGCGCACTCGTCCGGGTACCCCACCTGACCATTTACCTGGCCTATAAAAGGCCTTCTCCTTCCCTTCACTAATTGCTGGTTTGTTGTCTCTACTTCCTGAGTCCCTGGCTCCAGTCCTTGTATCCTGTACCTTTTATCCTGTAACTGCTTGATTACCTGTGCCTGACCCGGACCGCTTCTGACCACCGCTGCTGTTACCTGTGTTTGACACCTGGCTTGCCTCTTGGATATCCTTCTGCCTGATCATCTGTGCTTGACCCTCGCCTGCCTCCTGGACATTCTCTGAGTTACTTACCTGAGTTTGACCCCCGGCTTGCCTTCTGGACACTCTCTTGTTGCTATCGGTGTTTGACCCCTGGCTTGCCTTCTGGATACCCACTTGCTTGACTATCTGTGCTTGACCCTCGGCCTGGCTTTCTGGACTTCCAGTTCACGTATGCACCTCAGGATCATCCTCCAGTGTGTGTTCCGGTACCTCTACAGCCTCTGCCTCATCGTGGTCCTGCCAGGTGTCTACTTCCAGTGCAGCTTCAGCCACACCAGGTCTACGTCGCTACTGCACACCCCCTGCAACCCACCTGCTGGCAACCCGTGCATCTTTGTGCCCGGTGCCCTCTGTACCCATTCCAGGGGCATCGTGCACCTAGTCGCAAGGGGTGCAGCTCTCAGCATTTCGGCCCGGGTGAGTACCTGTGACAATTAGCCAAAGCGCTAGGCAACCCTATTGGTCTCTTAGCGCTTTGGCGGAAGAGGAGACACACAGGGGAGGAAGCCTGAGGAGCGGACACCGGAGCTGCCACTGCCCGCACCGGAGGAGAAGAAGAGGACAGCCCCGCCACTGCAGGAAAGGAGGAGGACAGCCCCACCAATGCAGGGGAGGAGGAGTGCCCCGCCACACAGCGGGTGGTCCGGCTGGTGGTCAGTGCCACGGGTGATCCAGGGGGTGTCATGGGTGGTCAGTGCTGCGCCTCCGGGGGGGGTTTGGTGCATGTTTGACGCCCCCCCCCAAAAGGAGGACCCACCAGCCGCCAATGATTCTCACACAATATAGTTTTTACATTTTTAGTAAGTCAGTTATTGACATTAGTTTAGACTTCTCTGTTTTTCTCAATTGAGAGCATTAAGTTTTGAAGTTACACTTAGGCCCCTTTCACACTGGGGCGGTTTTCAGGCGGTACATTGCTAAAAATAGCGCCTGTATACCGCCTGAAAAAACCGGCCCCATTCACTCCAGTGTGAAAGCCGGAGGGCTTTCACACTGGAGCGGTGCGCTAGCAGGACCGCAACAAAAGTCCTGCTAGCAGCATCTTTGGAGCGGTGAAGGAGCGGTGTGTTCACCGCTCCTATACCGCTCCTTCCCATTGAAATCAATGGGAAACCGCGGGGATACCGCCCGCAAAACCGCCGCTGCAGCGGCGCTTTGCGGAGGTTTTTAACCCTTTTGCGGCCGCTAGCGGGGGTTAAAACCACCCCGCTAGCGGCCGCATACCGCGGGTAAAACGATGGTAAAGCAGCGCTAAATATAGCGCTGCTTTACCGTCGCCGCCCCGCACCGCCCCAGTGTGAAGCCAGCCTTAGACATTGCCCCAGATGAGAGGGTAAATGTTAATGTCTTTCCGTGTTCTTTGGCGGGTTATCTTTGGGTCCGACCCATTGGTCCTGTGATATAAAAGAGGGACAGTGGTCCTGACCAGTACAAAGCAAATGCCTTTTAAAATACGTTTGGCATAACTACATCAGTATCACCAGCAAAGCAGCTTCATTATTATTATTATCCTATTAAAGAAGATGAGAATGTGCGCTGCATTTTGACATTTCATCAATTGTCGCATCAAGAATGTTAATTCTAGATTACGAACAGTATTTTACAAGACCAAACTCTTCCGAGTCGTTCCTAGATTCCCAAACAATTGAACCCAATTGTAGTACGAAGCCTCTGACAAACGCTTATTACCACGTGATCAGCTGTGACCAATCACAGCTGATTATTGTGTGAACCAGGAAGTGCCGGTAACCGGCAATCCTCGGTTCGCGGTGACAGGGAGAGCCGATCGGCGGCTCTCCTGTCAGGGGGGGGGGTCTGTGATGATAATCAGCACATTGATTATCAGCACAGCCCCCATCAGATGTGCCCATCAGCTGCCAATCAGTGCCCATCAGCTGCCAGTCAGTGCCCCATCAATAAAGTCTGTCATACCAATCAAAGTGCCAATCAGTGACCACCACAGTGCCAATCAGAGCCCACCACAGTGCCAATTAGTGCCCATCACAGTTCTAATCATTGCCCAGCAGTAACACCTGTCAGTACCTCATCATCAGTGCTGCCCATCAGTGCCATCTATTAGTGTCCATCAGTGCCACCTGTCAGTGCCAATCAGTGCCGCCTATCAGTGCCGCCAGTCAGTGCCCATTAGTGCCGCCTGTTAGTGCCCATCAGTGCCACCTATCAGTGCTGCATATCAGTGCCACCTCTCGGTGCCCAGCAGTGCTGCATCAGTGCCGCCTATCTGTGCCCATCAATTCTACATATCAGTGCCTCCTCATCAGGGCCCATCAGTGCCACCTTATCAGTGTCAACTCATCAGTGCTGCCTCATTAGTGCCCATCGGTGCTCTCTTATCAGTGCCCGTCAGTGAAGGAGAAAACTAAATTTTATGACAGAAACTAAGAAAAACTTTTTTTTTTTTTTAATTTCGGTCTTTTTTTTTAGCAAAAATTAAAACCCCAGTGGTGATCAAATACCACCAAAAGAAATCTCTATTTGTGGGAAGAAAATGCAAAAAATGTAGTTAGGGTACAATGTAGCATGACCGCGCAATTTTCATTCAAAGTGCGACAGTGCTGAAAGCTGAAAATTGTCCTGGGCAGGAAGGGGCGAAAGTGCCTGGTATTGAAGTGGTTAAATGTGGACCGTGGCCGCTCCCGTAGCTGTGTGAACCGGCTCCATTGAAAGCCAGGCACACTCTCCTGTGCAGGGAAACCACATCCAATTCGCATCAGTGTGAACCCGGCCTTAAAGACAAGATAAAAGTTGATTTTGATATTTTAAAAATAACTCTCTAGGTACTCCGATACCTTATTTTTATTTATGTTCAAATTTTTTTTCTTACTATATGAGCTGTGAAATGTTTTCTTCTATATAGATAATAGATACATAATGGTACAGATAATGCACTTATAATGTAAACCCAGATTAAAATGCTGTTTGCTTTAACGTCGACATAACAGCACTTTGTTTGCACTCCTCTTGCCCTGGACAGCATTGTACAAATGTTTGGCATTCCGCCTTTAAGCAATGCTGTTTATTTGCTGATAGAAGGAGGGTCTTCTATAAACATCTAATCAAAACTTTGTGCCGAATGCCTTTTGTTTATATTCGCCATTATTGCATTGCGGTTAGGCTGCCCATTCACTGACACACCTCTCAATTTGGACATAAAGAATCTTTCTGTCCATGTTGGGAGCCTTTCATTTCCTAACCTGATGTGATTTTCTTCTAACTTAATAAAGCTTTTTTAGAATAGACCTTTCCGTAACTTTGCCAGTCTGTGTGACTAAATTCCTGAGATGTCACAATAGTATCATTTTTCTAAAAGGTTGTACCCACTATCAATAAAATTCTTTCCTTCTGCTCCATTCAAGTGACTTAAAGTATAAGTAAAGGTAAAAGTTTTTTTTTTTTTTTTTTTATAGATTTGGATAGAGAGGAGAGGACTCTTTTATGCTCCGTACACACGGTCGGACTTTCCGACAACAAAATCCAATTGCGCAAATTCTGATCGTGTGTACACAATTCCGACGCACAAAGTCCATGCATGCTCGGAATCAAACAGAAGAGCCACACTGGCTATTGAACTTCATTGTTCTCGGCTCGTCGTACGTGTTGTACGTCACTGCGTTCTTGACATTCCGAATTTCCGACCAACTTTGTGTGACCGTGTGTATGCAAGACAAGTTTGAGCCAACATCCGTCGGAAAAAAAACATGGATTTTGTTGTCAGAATGTACAGGGCATTAGAAGGCTTGTCAGGTGTTATTATTGTCTGAGCCTCCATTACGGAGATTCACCCTCTCTATTTGTCCTGTGTACCATTATCATTGACAGTGAAAGTAAAAGAAAATCCCACATTTTGGGTTGTCTCCAGAAAAGTAATAGAAGGGAAATCTTCCAGTGGGAACACTAGTTCTGTTGACCTGAGGGTCCCCAAGAATTCCCTTAGTTTGCAGGGAATACCCCTATAACTTCCTGCTTGGCTATGGGACAGGAAGTGAAGGAAAATCTTCGCTATCGGACACAGATAGCAAAAACAATAAAAAATCTGACAGGGGTTATAACCCTGGTGCTTTGTGCACTGGTGATGTTGGAACAGGAAGGAGCCATCCTCAAACTGTTCCCACAAGCACGAAATTGTCCAAAATGTCTTGGTATGCTGACGCCTTGAGTGTTCCCTTCATTGGAACTAGGGGGCCAAGCCCAACTCCTGAAAAACAACCCCAAACCATAATCTCCCCTCCACCAAATGGTTTGGACCAGTGCACAAACAAGGTCCATAAAGACATGGATGAGCGAATTTGGGGTGGAGGAACTTGACTGGCCTGCACAGAGTCGTGACCTCAATCCAATAGAACACCTTTGGGGTGAATTAGAGTGGAGACTGCGAGCCAGGCCTTCTCGTCCAAATCAGTGCCCAGGGCTGGACTGGGACAAAAATTTGGCCCTTGACTTCATCCAGACCGACCTACTTTAATTTTGCAAACACGCACAAAAACAAGAGAAAAAGTGAAGTGGTAGGGCTAACGTCATGCAGGAACATTGCTACAGCCTCATTGGCTGGAATTTCAGAAACCGGCATTGCTGCACAGCCATTGGCTGCCTTTCAACAATGCAGTGGTGCTGAGGCTGAGCCGGGTTGCGCATTATGAAGTGAGGTGATGGGTAGTGCAGATGACAGGTCTCTCCCATACTGGCCAGCCAGACAAACCCCCCCACCCCCCCACTACTTTATTTCTCTTATAGCAGGGGTACTGAATTAAAATTCACAGGGGTCTGGTCAGAAAAATTTTCTTTGAGCGGAGGTCTGAGTGTCAGATTGGTGCTATAACTCCACATGATATCCTCCACATCGCAGCCTCCCGTGCACATCACACACACACACACACACACACCTTTAGGGTACACACACATCACACTTTGTGCTTTTTTCTTTCAACTTTATTGAAAACTTTATTGAAATGTCAAAATACATTTCATTCATTTTTATGCACCGCAGCTCAGTTGTGGAGCATAGAAACAGTATGCATTTTGCACCGCACTGCTCAGCACTCAGGGGTGCTGTTGGAGTGTGAACTAGACACATAGAAAACAATTGTTTTCTATTGCCCTTGCAGAGATCTGTGTTTTGCTAGTGCAGAAATCACAGACCTCCTTTTACATCAGTGTCCTCAGTCCCCCTTCACATCACATCACAGACCCCCTTTTACATCAGTGTCCTCATTCCCTCCATTCACATCACACCCCCCCCCCCCCCCCCCGTTTTACATCACAGGCCCCCCATCACAGACCCCCCCATTACAGTCTGACCCATAACAGACTGACCCCCCACCCATTACAGACCCCCCATCACAGACTGACCTGACCCATCACAGACCCCCTATCACAGACTGACCTGACCCATCACAGAACCCCCCAATCACAGACCCCCACAATCACAGACTGACCCTCCAAATTACAGACCCCCCATTACAGACTAACCCCCCCTTTACAAACTGACCCATCACTGACTGACCCCCCATCACATACTGACCCCCCAAATCACATACCCCCATCACAGACTGCCCCCCCATCACTGACAGACCCCCATCACAGACTGCCCCCCCATCACAGACAGACCCACCATCACAGACTGACCCCATAACAGACTGACCCCCCAAATCACAGACCCCCATCACAGACTGATCCCCCAATCACAGACCTCCATCACAGACTGACCCCCAATTACAGACCCCCATCACAGACTGACCCCCCTCAATCACAGACCTCCATCACAGACTGACTCCCCAATCACAGATCCCCCATCACAGACTGACCCCCAATCACAGACCCCCCATCACAGACCTCCATCACAGACTGACCCCCTTCAATCACAGACCTCCATCACAGACTGCCCCCCCCCAATCACAGACCCCTATCACAGACTGACCCCCCCCCATCACAGTCCTCTCTTGATATCAAACCCCTGTTCTTTTCATAACATAACAGCACTGCCCCCTCCCCACAGAGCCCTACCTTATTCACACAAAACATGAAGCTCGCCCACTCTGGACAAAGGGCGTGACTTTTCATTTTAAAGGTGGATGAATGATTGCTGAGACGGCCCCGCTGCCTAGCAACCAATCACCCACTTCTTAACTTATAAAGTCCCGCCCTTTGTCCAGAGCAGCCACGGTTCATGTTTTGTGTGAATAAGACAGGCAGTGTGGGGAGGGGGCAGAGCAGCAATATTACGGAAGAGATGGACCTGCTATGCTGTGAACATAGTGGCATCGGCAGCGGTAGGCAGGCGGGCGAGCTGGCAAAGGGGAGAGGACACACAGGAAACTACTTGGCGAGGCTGAGGTCTGGGTAGAATGGCCACTGGGGCCGGGACCAGACTGCGGTCTGCCATTTAGGATACCTGTCTTATAGGCAGTACAGTGTCGCTCAAATTAATGGCTCTCGGTAGTCCCAATGGCCAGTACATGCCTGTCAGTGCCTGACTTCACAAATGCACTTCTGGAGGAATGGTCAAGCGTTCCTATATACACACTCCTAAACCTTGTGGATAGCCTTCCCAGAAGAGTTGAATCTGCTATAGCTGCAAAGGGTGGACCAACTCTATATTGAACCCTACGGACTAAGACTGGAATAACATTAAAGTTCATGTGTGTGTGTAAAGGCAGGCGTCCCAAATACTTTTGACAATATAGTGTATATTGAATATATCATCCTCAGAGTTTTTTATGAGAAGATGCAATGCGCAGCAAACACACCAGTTTAGCAACAAAGTATCACTTGCACTGATATTAAATGGCAGCTCCATACAAATCTGCTGTTTCTGTTGGCAAGTGCAGGATGTATTAGGATGCACAGAGTAATCCCCATGGTAATACCCCTGGACCTCCACTAGATGTCACCATCATGAAAGATAAAGTATAAACAAATAAATGGTACACTGTTCCTTTAAATAAAGCAGACAAATCCTAAATAGATTACACTCTCATGTGCTCCTATATCTATAGCATATATTAATAATGCAGTGCAAGATACAACAAAAAAAGCAAAATGAATCACAACCTAATACAATTAAATAATGCAAAGCAAACACAATTTGATATAGTGATGTTCAATATCCAGATCTCGAGTGTAAATCCTTGAATACATGTCCAAGTGTCAATACATTCACTATTCAAACAGTTCAAGTGTTTATTCCATGACACCAATCTTCCAAAAAGTGTGCTCAGAAACGATATGCTCCAATCCCCAGTGCTGCCTTCCACCTTTAAGTGAAATGCCTGCTCACCTTGATAGGGGACCCAAACACAGTAGGTCATTAGCGTTTTTGAAAAGTGGTTTGTGCTATTCCATCTCCAGGTCTTAGCAGCTACTTCTTGTCTGTCCTTACTTTCTTTAATGTAGTTGTTTCTCAAAATGAATAGGAGAATTCTCATAGCGCACCTGTAATATCAATTAAAACTTTTTATTGAATAAACTTTGCACTCAAATAAATAAAATAACAAAGAGCAGTGTTCCAGCCAAAAACATGGGGTCTTTTATTATTATTATTATTATACACGATTTATATAGCGCCAACAGTTTATGCAGAGCTTTACAATGTATAGGGGGGACAACACAAATACAGTACAGTTCAATACAAAAGGTACAGGAGGGCCCTGCTCATACAGCTTACATTCTAAAGGGAGGGGGTGGTACAAAAGGTATTAGCTGCAGAGAATGATTTGATGGGGGTGGGGGTCTTCACCAAACTTCAAGTTTGTGCATGACTGGAAGTGACATCAAGGGCTCCTCCCGACATGTTGCGTCACACTAACATGTGTGGCACTTCTTCAGGGTATCATGAGTGATAGTGTCCTGGGTAGTGATAGGAGCCCTTTATGTGCCAGCCCTCCCCTAGGACTTGGGAATGGGGCCCTGTTTTTGGGTAGTGCCCTGTAAGGTTGGGTATTATTCTCTGTGGAAAGGACTTAGCCTGGGAAAGATGTAGCCAACCAAACATCCCATGGGGGCTTTCCCTTTAGGGAAAAAAGAATATGAACTTCTCCTTTATGGGAATCTACACTGTGACATTCCTTGGCTTCAGGAATGCAGGGACTGGGATTCACCCCTCTTTGGGCACAGGTCTCAGCTCTGCTCATTTTATGGCCTTCACCTAAACTCTTTATTTAGTGGATATTGCCAGCTTGTTTAAACCTGTACATTCAGTGGTCATTTGTATTTCTTAATTTGTTGGTAATCAAGAAAAACCTTTATTCTCTGCGTGGACTTGATTTTATCAGTTTCTCTGGTTCACTATCCCCGGGCATGGCGATTTGCAGGGAATCGGCAAGCCAGGCACCGTAAGGGGCAGAAACGGCCGTAAAATGGAACTGTACTTTGGCCAGGCCAGGCTGTGTTACCCCCAGTGTCCCTTAAGGAGTGAAGTCTACCTGTATTCCATGCCATCCTTGGTGGGGACTCAGGGGGGGGGGGGGGGGAGCTGCATTACCAAGAACTACAAGTTACCATATATTGGACCACAATAGTACTGAAAGGGTCAATGCTGCTGCCCGTAAGTCCTGCTACACCACATTTTGATTTTAGGTGGCTTCTGGTGGACTGAGTCATACTACTTTCTTAACTCCAACATAGCATAGGGCCATCACAGTAAATACATTTTCACTGGGTAAACTTTCATCTTTGCACCTATTAAGGAAGAACAAGGAAGCACTGCAGAGGCCAGCAAGCCAATAATTATTCGCTGAAAGGATCTGTCCTGGCCAATCTGCATTGACCAGGATCCTGGAGGTGCCTACAGACATTCAAATCCCGATCCAGATGTCTAATGCCGGTAGGCACCTGTAGTTACGCCTTTAGTTGTACGTATCGCTATTTGTTAGGTAGAGACATACTATGCCTCCTCCTTCCCTTCAGTAAGCCAATTAAAATGAAGCCACAAGGTCCAAGTACAGTAATTCTGAGCACACTTCCTCTCACCTCACAGCGGAAGGGACTGTGACTGAGCAAAGTTTTCTCCCAGTCCATTCAAAGAGCCTGTTGTTCCTTCTCTGGGTTTGAATGGAACAATTATCACTAATTATTGGGAAATGAGCAAGAGTCAAGGCAATTCCTCAGCCACCCAGAATAAACTGAGCATTGTTAAAGGGTCATTCCGGGGCTCTCAGTAGTCCCATGTTTTGGATTAACATTCTGAAATAGTTACATTTGACAGTTTCCTCTCATTGGAGAACAAGCATTCATGCCGCTTGAAGAGAAATCAGCTCTAAATTCAAACCTTCTGTTCAATCGTTTCCATAATTAAAACATTATAGTCTCGGTAATTACATCACTTTTTTCTCAAGTTACTGCTTGGGCTTCATTACTTTCTTTTGAGAGCATCTAGAACATTTTGGATCACGAAGATCTGGGCTTATTTACATTTGCTGGAAAGTGGAGTTCTGAGTAATATGCATGCTAAAGTGGACCCTTCAACAACAAATCTGCAAGAATACATTCCTGACCTGTACAGCAGCTGAGCAATTCAACAAAAGCACTACCTTTTGTCATCAAAAACAGCCCATGAGCTCCAGTCAAGTTATGATGTCATCAGTCTGCTGCAGGCAAGAGGGACCCTTTCCTTAGTCTACTTTGTCCAAGTGTTTAGACTGCAATATTCTAACACAGCAAACCACAAAATTAGAGGTTACAGCAAAGGCTGAACTATGTCAGCAGCAGTGGCAGCCCGTAATGCAGGGGCACCTCTCCCCCTATCCATGCGTCCAGCCCCCTAATATACATACAGGGGCATGTGATTAGAGTCTGAGGCTCTAATTGGCTTAAAAAGAGGGTGGGCTCAGGGTGCAGAGCACTGTGCCCCGAGCCCACCCACTTGTGTGACAATAGCGAATACATTTTTTCTATTGTCTTCCTCATTCTCATCCCAGCTAACCAGGAAGCCCTGATTGGCCAGGGAGTCTTATGCCTCATACACATAGTCGGACATTCCGACCACAAAATCCGCCATTCTTTCTGACGGATTTTGGACGAAACTTGTCTTGCATACACACGGTCGCACAAAGTTGTCGGAAAATCCGATCGTTCGGAACGAGGGGACGTACAAAACGTACAACGGCACTACGTAGAGGCCAGTAGCCAATAGCTTTTGTCTCCAAATTTTTTCTGACCATGCGTGGCACTTTGTGCGTCAGAATTCCGTACACACGATTGGAAAAAGTCAGATTGGATTTTGTTGGCCGAAAATTTTAGATCCAGCTCTCAAACTTTTTCCGTCGGAAATTCCGACGGAAAAAGTCCGATAGAGCCCACACACGATCGGATTTTCCGACAACATAATCCGATCTGACTTTTTCCGTCTGAGTTTCCGACCGTGTGTATGGGGCATTAGTCAGTCTCCCGTGTAGGATTGCCGCAGTTCGGGTTTGGAATCATGCGTTCGGGTTTCAGACCACCTGAAACCCGGACACATTATTCAGACCAGACTATGGTATCTGAGCAGGGTTGCTGGCTGCAGTTGTGTAAGCCAAGAGTATCTGTTACACTCTCACAATGCCCAAAAGCCAGAACTAACAATTACCCCTCCCCCCACACAGATGGGAGAGGAGAGAGGGCTTGATCTACTTTTCTTCTTCCCACCCCTACCCCTCTGTGAATGCGCCAAACTCTTCAATCCCCGGCACGGTGCCTCAGAAAAGGAAAGTGGGGGCCAGAAATTTGAAGTCCAGCAGCCTCAGCTACATCTGGATGAGAGGTGCTGACTGCCAAGGGGTGAGTGAGCTCACCATCCATCCCTGCCCCTTCTCTCTCCTGCCTCTGAGTGAGTACACTAAGGTAAATCAAGGTTCTCAGAGCACCCCTTACATCAGAGTTCTCCTTTACAAAAGAGGCCACAGTGTTCCCCCTTACATCAGAGTCCTCCCCGTACATCTGGGTTCTCAATGTTCCCCCTTAGATCAGGGTTCCCAGAGACTCCCTTATGTTAGAGTCCCCAGAGTCCTCTCTTACATTAGAATCTGCAGAGCCCCCCCACCGCCTTACAGTATAAGGGAATTCTGTGAGTTAAGATGTAAAAGGGGAACTCTGTGGACTCTGATGTAAAGGGGGACTCTTGGGATTACCTTCATTTGATTAGAAATTTTATTTAATTTCAAAATATATTTATAGTTTATACTATAAAAAAGATTGCTGTGCGCCGCTAAAGTGTTCGGGTTTGACTTGAAGAAAAGGTGGCAACCCTACTCCTGCGGGAGGGGGGATCAGCCAGTGTATACTGTCTGAGGGAGGACAACAGGGCCCAGCATGTTCTGCCAACTGGGGGAGGCCTGTGTATACTGCCTGTAGTAGAACTACAGGGCCCATCGTGTTCTACCAACCGGGGGAGGCCTGTGTATACAGCCTGAGGGAGGACTACAGGGCCCAGCATGTCCTACCAACTGGGGGAGTCTATATGAACTGCCCGATTTGGCATTATATGGCCCAGCTGATATAGAAGAGTGTGTGTGCACTGCCCAGTCTCCTGCTCTGTGGCACTATAAGGCTTAGCAGTGGAGGAGGGTGTGTGTGCGCTGCCAGATTCCAGCTCTGCTTTATCTGCTACTACAAGGCCCAGCCACCCATTGAGAGCCTATGTGCTCTGCTAGCACCCAGCTCTGCCTCCTGTGGCACTACATGGCTCAGCATGTCCTGGTAATGGAGAGTGTGTGTGCAGTGCTGCATCCCGGCTTTCCTCCTGTGGCACTACAAGTTCCAGCATATCCTGAGAGATGAACATGGCGACATTTAGGCTGAATAAGTCAAGTTGATTATGTCTGTGTTTGTACAGAATGATGTTTAGGGTTATAGAATGATTTCCGGGAATAGTAGTTAAAGTGGATGTCCAATCAAAACCTAACTAAGCCCAAACCTGCCCCATATCCCCATTCTAAGCTCTATACCAGGAGTATTAAATGAAAATTCATTGAGGTCCAGTCAGTAAAATATTTTTCCAGCCAAGGTCCAAATCACAGGAGGCACAGCAGGTCTGGACAGAGGGGGTGGTGTAGGTTTGCCGCCCCCCCCCCCCCAAAAAAAAAAATATTGAGCACCAGCCGCCACTGGTCAGCAGAGCAGCCCATGAGGCCAAGTGAGGTGGTGCCTAGGACATAGAGGCATACTGGAGGGCAAAAAAAGGAAAAAACTGCGCTGTATAAGGAAGGTGTATATATAGTAGCAGCCTGCACAACAGAGTTCTGTAATTGGTAAATGGAATCTTAGATATAAAAAGGTGCGGCGCTGATATATCACAGATAGTGATGAACACAATCTGAGAATAACAGTTGATGGTTATATATCCATGTGATGTGGACAAATATATAGAATCTATATTTGTAATATAACACAACACATGAAAAGTGAATGTATGTGTATATCACTAAATATGATAAAAAATTATACGAAAAGATGTGATTAATTAATCAGATTTGTAAAAAAGTGCTTACATAAAATATACATATATATAAATCACATGTATAATAAATGTGCCCAAAGAAACAAACGGACGGCGGAGCGGTGCAGCTCTCGTGGCGGGCCGCCGTCATATGACGTCGCCTGGTTTTAGGTCACTAGGGGGCGCGCGCGCGCGCGCGCCGCGTCGCCGGGGACCCGATGCGCGTGCCCGGCGGCCGCGATGTCCGCCAGGCACCCGCGATTGCCCAGTAAGTGAGCAGGACGTGGATCGATGTGTGTAAACACACCGATCCACCTCCTGTCAGAGGAGAGGGGACCGATGGTGTGTACCTTGTACATAGGGACACCAATCGGTCCCCTCCCCCAGTCAGTCCCCTCCCCCCACAGTTAGAATCACTCCCATAGGGTACATTTTAACCCCTGCAGCGCCCCCTAGTGTTAACCCCTTCCCTGCCAGTCACAATTATACAGTAATCAATGCATTTTTATAGCACGGATCGCTGTATAAATGTGAATGGTCCCAAAAATGTGTCAAAAGTGTCCGATATGTCCGCCGCAATGTCGCAGTCACGATAAAAATCGCAGATCGCCGCCATTACTAGTAAAAAAAAATAATAATAAAAATGCTATAAATCTATCCCCTATTTTGTAGACACTATAACTTTTGCGCAAACCAATCAATAGACGCTTATTGCGATTTTTTTTTGTAGAAGAATACGTATCAGCCTAAACTGAGGAAAAAAAAAACTGTTTAAAAAAATCCCTCCACCGATAAAAGTGATCTTGCGGCGAATCCGCCGCTGAGATCACTTTTATCTGAAAGCGGACCGCCCGCTGAAGAAGTGGATACTGGGGTTGTGGCAGCTAGCTCAAAGAGCCGCCGTATAATAAGTGGTTAAAGTCATATTAAAGGTTCGTCTGTCTTTAAAAAAAAAAAAAAACTTGTTATACCAACCTGCTCTGTGTATTGGTTTTGCACAGAGCAGCCCCAATCCTCTTTTTCTCAGGTCCCCTTCCAGCGCTCCTGGCTCCTCCCCCTTAACCAGTGCCCCCCATAGCAAGCCGCTTGCTATGAGGTCACTAATGTGTACTCGCTCCCAAGCCCTGCTCTATGCTTCCATAAGACACATAGAGGCTTGGTTCCCCCCCACTCTCTCCTCAGTGGCTCACTGGCTGTCCCAACCATTGAGGACAGGGAGTCCCAGGACAGCCGAGGCTTGAGTATTATGGGGGGCTGGAAGCAGCACACAGATTTACCTTCATGCATAGAAAGAAAAAAACCTTTAGCCTTTACAAACACTTTAAGACCTACTTTAAGCATACCTCCCAACTGTCCAGGATTCCGTGGGACCGTCCTGAGATTTCAAGTAAGTACCAGGGTCCCGCAGATCTGGGCTAGAGTCCCGGCTACATGTTCCGGTACTGGGCTCTACTCAGTGTAAGTATCATCAGTGGGTGCAATGTATGATCTCACACACTGCACCCAATGAGGATTCTGGTCAGCAGGGCATCCTTGCGCACTGCGCTTCTGCCTAAAGTGATTGTAAACTCTGTTACACCACTTTTACCATGAATACCTCCTAAACTTGCACAGTTTAGGAGATATTCAGTATATGCGCTGCTGCTGATGTCATTGGCTCATGCGCACTGAAGAAACGGCCTGCTGGCGCCGTTTCTTCAGGACTCGTGCCGTGACCGGCGGCTCCCGCGCGCATGAGTGGGAGTGGCGTTTTCGCAGGTCCGGCCAATCACAGCGCCGGAGCCGCGAACCCGGAAGTAACTCCAGGGGTGGATGTTAAAAAACATATAAACAACATACAAACAACACCCTGTATGGACACAGTTACCAGTTACACAATAATGCAGTTATAGAGGACTGGACCTATAGTACAAAGATTAATTTAATACTGTATCAAGGTGAAAGAAAAATTTCTGATCCAATAATGCCTCCAAAAACATGCTCGTCGATGCGTTTCGCTAAAATATTAGCTTCCTCAGGACAGGTACTGGGTAGGTGCTGGTATATTTAAAAACAAGAGAGTACATGTGTTAGTATTCAATGTAGTATATATCTATATAAGTATAAATTATGATTGTTACAACATTTCTCCAGAAGGAGTACATATACTCAGAGACTGACTACATATAAACATAACAATGTGTATGCTTGCCTGGTAAACTTGTGGCTCAAGGTGTGGGAGAACTTGATCAAACTGACAAACAACCAAAAAAACGAAATTGCATGTGTGTGTCTATAGTAGTGGGATACACATATATCATGTGGTCTAAGACCGATTTATATTAGACTTAGCTCTCACCTGGTATATAGTAGTCATCTATAGGTATTTGAATAGAAATCGCACACAGCGGTAAGGGGTCACAAATTCCCACTATAAGCGAGTTCAATACAATATCTAAAAATAAACCAAGTCAATAATCAGATATTGGCCCTTCAGACAGGGTGGATATAATAGAGAAAAGTTACAAAAGAGAATATCCAGAGAATATATACGAATGGTACTTACCAATAGTACCAAGAGATGGCCCATGGATACCGGACCAAATTATTAAATGGGTAAGTGTACAATCCCCTTAAGTATAGAGGCGAATGGAAGATCTAAGAGAGGGGGCATAGCAAACTATTAGGTATTTGACAAAAAAAAACATGCACTGACCCACCTGAATGTATAAACACTGTGATTATCACATAGGGGGAGACCTTTTGTTAGGTTGGTGTTGCCGCATGTATAGGGAAGTGTTATGCCACTGCAATTGAATGGAATAAATATCCACTTTTGGACATAAAGTCGTATAGTGGTTACTGGAATGGTTGAGCAAAAATACGACTTACCTTTTGGTACTACACCCCTGTGTATGGCTTTCCTTGCTATGTGTGGCCCAAACCCATGTGCATACCAGCTTATACAGTGCCTTGCAAAAGTATTCACCCCCTTGGCATTTTTCGTGTTTTGTTTCACAACCTGGAATTAACATGGATTGTTTGAGGATTTGCATCATTTAATTTACAGAACATGCCCACAACTTTGAATATTTTTTGTTTATTTTTTTATTGTGAAGCAAACAGCAAATAGGACAAAATAACAGAAAAAGTCAATGTACATAACTATTCACCCCTCTAAAGTCAATACTTTGTAGAGCCACCTTTTGCGCCTATCACAGCTCCAAGTCACTCTGGATAAGTCTCTATTAACTTTGCCACATCTTACCACTGGGATTTTTGCCCATCCCTCCTTGCAAAACTGCTCTAGCTCCTTCAAGTTGGATGGTTTGCGCTTGTGAACAGCAATCTTTAAGACTGACCACAGAATTTCTATTGGATTGAGGTCTGGGCTTTGACTAGGCGATTCCAACACATTTACATGTTTCCCCCTAAACCACTCAAGTGTTGCTTTAGCAGTGTGTTTGGGGTCATTGTCCTGCTGGAAGGTGAACCTCCGTCCTAGCCTCAAATCACACACAGAGTGGTACAGATTTTGCTCAAGAATATCCCTGTATTTAGCACCATCCATCTTTCACTCAACTCTGACCAGTTTCCTAGTCCCAACTGCTGAAAAACATCCCCACAGCATGATGGTGGTGTTCTTTGGGTGATGTGATGTGTTGGGTTTGCGCCAGACATAGCGTTTTCTTAGATGGCCATAAAGTTCAGTTTTAGTCTCATCAGACCAGAGCACCTTCCTCCATACATTTTGGGAGTCTCCCACATGCCTTTTCGCAAACTTAAAACGTGCCATTTTGTTTTTTTTTTATTGAAAGTAATGGCTTTCTTTTGGCCACTCTGCCATAAAGCCCAACTCTATGAAGTGTACAGCTTATTGTCATCCTATGTACAGATACTCCAGTCTCTGCTGTGGAACTCTGCAGCTCCTCCAGGGTTACCTTAGGTCTCTGTACTGCCTCTCTGATTAATGCCCTCCTTGCCCAGTCCGTGAGTTTTGGTGTGCGGCCGTCTCTTGGCAGGTTTGCTGTTGTGCCATATTCTTTCCATTTGGTTATGATAGATTTGATGGTGCTCCTAGGGATCATCAAAGATTTGGATTTTTTTTTATAACCTAACCCTGACTTGTACTTCTCAACAACATTGTCCCTTACTTGTTTGGAGAGTTCCTTGGTCTTCATGGCAGTGTTTGGTTAGTGGTGCCTCTTGCTTAGGTGTTGCAGCCTCTGGGGCCTTTCAAAAAGGTGTGTATATGTAATGACAGATCATGTGACACTTATGCCCCATACACATGATCAGAAATTCTGCCAGCAAAAGTCGGATATGAGCTTTTGGTCAGAAATTCCGACCGTGTGTATGCTCCATCAGACTTTTGCTGGCAGAATTGAGAGCAGGTTCTCTATTTTTCGGTCGTAAAAAGTTCCTATCCGAAAATCTGTATGCAATTCGGACACGCAAAAAATCGCACATGCTTGGAAACAATTCTACGCATGCTCGGAAGCATTGAAGTTCATTTTTTCGGCTCGTCGTAGTGTTGTACGTCACTGCATTCTTGACGGTCGAAAGTTCAGAGAACGTTTGTGTGACCATGTGTATGCAAGGCAAGCTTGAGCGGAATTCCGTCAGAAAAAATAATTTCTGATCGTGTGTATGGGGCATAAGATTGCACACAGGTGGACATCATTTCACTAATTATGTGACTTCTGAAGGTAATTGGTTGCACCAGAGCTTTTTATGGGCTTCATAACAAAGGGGGTGAATACATACGCACATGCCGATTATCATTTTTTTATTTCTGAAAAATTGTTTTATGTGTATATTTTTCTAATTTTACTTCACCAACTTAGACTATTGTGTTTTAATCCATCACATATAATTCAGATTAAAAAAAACATTGAACCAAAGGCTGTAATGTAACAAAATAGATAAAAAGCCAAGGGGGGGGGGGGGTGAATACTTTTGCAAGGCACTGTATAGAGGGAGAGGAGTGTGGCAGCCTGAATATTGCGCCAAAAAAAAAAAACAAGTCATGTGGCATAAAACAACTCCACATTATCATGCTCAAAGTCATGTGACCACCTGCATCCCCATCTTTGATAGGGCATAAAGAAAGCAGAGAGATATCCGGTCACATGGCATATAACATAACATTGCCATGTGATCGTAGTCATGTGGGTGTAGTCATGTGACCACAAACCCACCTTGCAAATGATTAAACAGATATCAACAGGAAGCGAGCAGGGCCATACGACCGCAAACACTTCTGGACAGATAACATTTTACATTTTCACTTAGGGGTGTACTCACTTTTGTTGCCAGCAGTTTAGACATTAATGGCTGTGTGTTGAGTTATGTTGAGGGGACAGCAAATTTACACTGTGTTGTCGCATGAAAAGATAGAATAAAATATTTACAAAAATGTGAGGGGTGTACTCACTTTTGTGAGATACTCTATATAAGACACAAATTTATGCAGTTATGTGTTCATTAATACATCACTACATTTTTAAATGCAAATACCCGAATTTGACTTAAAATAAGCCCTTTGCATCTTCCAGTACTAGAGCTGACAAGGAAACTACTGGTAGCAGGAGAGAGCAGAGTAATCAGAGAGATGACCTGATCAGTCTGCTGCTGCTCTGTCACTGGACAGTCAGCAGTCTGGGGGTAGAGATAGAACACCGCTGTAATTTTTTGGCAGGTAAAACAGCTCCTTTCTATGTATTTCATTTGTGCTTTAGCTACTTGCCTGGATTGCTACTAAGAGATTTAACTGCTTGTTGACAGTTATCTCATTAGCGACACATTTATTTCAGTGCTCTGCGCTGAATGAGATGGCTGTGAACAATTGGCTATATCCAGACGAAACCCAGGTATAGATGTTTTTGTATAGTTACATTGAACTAGCTTGGACCAATGTAAGTATGCATAATTTAGCCCGGCTGATCCCTGTGGAAGCGGACAATCACTGTAGTGGCGGCCATAGTCTTCCAGATCCTGTGCCGAGTTGCTGCCCTGCTGTATAGTAACTACAGGAGTCACTCATTCTGCACAGGTGTCATTCAAAGAACCCATTTTCTCAATGAATGCAAAGTGTTCTCTGATTGGATGAAGTGGAGAGGCATAATAGTGAAGCTCCGATCTCCACCTTGTCCAATCAGAGGACACTTTGTATTTATTGAGACCAAAGTGACACATGTACACACATGCTCACAGCACTCTCCATCGATCAATTTGTCTATTGGAGCCAAGCTTGGACACCGGTATGTTGGTAGGGGAAGAACATCATTCATCCTGTGTACGATCTAACATAGAGTTCACCAAGGAATTGGAGTCAGGGCTTCAACAGACGATGAGCACGAGGGACCGTGGGGAAGCTTTAGTGAGTGGTGGCCTTTAAAAAGTACATATCCCTTATCATGGGCCATGTGACAGGTCCTCTTTTTAATCTAATAGTTTGCACATATACCATCATGTCAATAGCCATCATCAAGTGAACCACCATGACAACATTAGTGCCTATATTTTGGCGCCCGCTGCCTCAGTAAAGCCCAAAAGACCAGGAAGTGAGGAGTGAGAAGAGCTGCAGACGTGCACAGCGTGGGGGCTACATTTTCTTTACCCTAATGCAAGGAATTAAAAAAAGGTTTATGCTTTATAACCACTTTAATCTCCACCCCCCCCCCCCCGCCTCAGGGTTGCCAAATAGAATGTGCACTTTATAAGTGCAGTTGCTCTAGAGCTTAGTGACACCCCAGACGATATCTTTGTGGATGAAACGCGTTGGGACGAGCCTGCTGTTCCCATTGCGTCATTTTATTGATTAACAAGCGCTTGTTTTACCTCTTCTAAATGTCAGTGTAAATCTTTAATTTTTAAGGAAAAATTCAGTTATGCGGATTCACGCTATGTGCGTTTTTTATTCCCTTTTGGCTTTATACGTTTGAATCCATGAGACGTTTTATATATCTTGGAGCCTCCTTTCTTGTCGACCAGTGGTCCTTGTGAGAAGATTTTTTTACCCAATTCTACCAACGCCTATATCCATCTGGGCCTTATTATCTTTGGTGAAGAATCACTGACAAGTCTGTTTGATTCATAGGGCATATGTCCTACTGAATCCACTTTTTCTGGTAAGCCTCAGTGTTATTGGTGGCGATGCTCCATCCCCCCCTTTTTTCATGCACGTTTAGCGGTGGCTTGATACTTACCATTTGGGGGCATCAAGATACATATGTTTTGGACATTTCCATTTTCATCAAACACTTTTTTCTCACTCAGTCGACTCTTTCTTTGTTTATTCATTTTTTTCTATTATTACTTTTGAGTTTATAATAAGTTGTTCACTGTATTTTATGTGTATGGTATATATTGGTTTAATCACCTGACATCACTGCATTTTATATGCATTTTATACATCGGTTTAATCACCTGTTATCATTATTTCAATATTGCACATGTATACTGTTTGATATCTTCACAATTATTCTAATTTTGATATATTTTAGATGTGTATTAGGTCATCTATGCACTTTAGACTTACCATTTAATTTTTAAATTGTCACTAGCGCTGCACCATCACTTTCCCGCTCTAGAGCTTAGTAAATGAGGTAAAGCTTCATATTGCAAAGACTAACCAATCACATGCAAGGAAAATAAAAATAAAAAATTGATGTCAGCAGAGCTTCCCCTCATTTACTAGACTCTGGAGCAACTGCGCTTGCAAAGTGCACAGTCTATTTGCCTCCAGTAAATCAACCCTATTGCCTTCTACAGTTCACTATTTAGGGAAACTCCTACTGCCATTTGGTTTGGTGGCCTGCAACCAATCTGAAACTAATATAATTAGGCTGCTTTCATGCTGTTCCATTGAAAAAACATACTAAAAATGCATGTGTTATGATGCATTTTGCTGCGTTTTCTGGGCTCCTGACTCAAATCATGCACCTGCACACATGTGCAAAATGCCTTGTCTCCTATGTGTCTGGTTCACACCACTGTGTTGAGGTAGTGTGTAGGCACTGTGTGCTGAGAAAAAGTACTTCATGCAGTACTTTTTATCAGCATAGCGTAGTGCAAGGCAATTCACTGCCTTGCATCGTGCCGCCAGCAAATGAACTTTATGAGATGTCTGTGTTACATCTCGATAAAGTCTGTTTAACCACTTCCTGCCTGCTGTACGTCATATGATGTCCTGGACTTTGAGTGGGGATATCTGAATAATGCCATCATTCAGATTTTTTTTCCCACCGTTGATTCCCTGCACCGAAAAATTATTCATAGAGGCAGTTCAGCCGATTGTAGAGGCAGTTCAGCCGATTGATTGTTTTTACAGGTGGCGCCGCCCTCCTCCAGTGCTCCTACTGGCTTGCCCGTGCAATCGGCGAGCCGGAGAATGAATTGGCCGGTGGCAGAAGTTTACCATAGAATACCGTGGACCAGATGATCCCCAGCAGTCTCTATGACCTTTGGAGGCCTGGGTGCGTCATTATGACGTCATGTCCGGCCTCGGCAGATGTAAACACTGACGTTTTTTTAACAGGAAAGGCTGAGATCGCTTTTTTTTTTTGATCTCAGTCTTTCCAGGCTAGAGGAGAGATGTGGGGTCTTACAGACCCCACATCTCTCTGTAAAGAGGACCTGTCATGTTCTATTCCTATTACGGGGGATGTTTACTTTTCTTGTAATAGTAATAAAAGTGATCCAAACATTTTTTAAAGGGAATATGTAAAAAAATAAAAATAAAAACATTTTTATTGATAATTATTTTTTTTATTAAAGAGCTCACGTGCTCGCACGCAGAGGCGAGCCCACATATGTCGCGCCCACATATGTAATCAGCGTTCAAACCACACATGTGAGGTATCGCCATGAACCTTAGAGCAAGAGCAACAATTCTATCTCAAGAGCCCCTCTGTAACTCTAAAGAGGTAACCTGTAAACATGTTGGGTATCTATTTACACAGCGTAACATCATCTTTCACATTATATAAAAAAAATTGTGCTAACTTTAGTGTTTTTTTCTTCTTTTTTTATTCATTAATTTAATTTCCAAAAAAAAAAAACTTTGAAAAAGTGCTGCACAAATACCGTGTGACATAAAAAGTTGCAACTTTTTGTCATTGGTCTCTTCTAAAAAAATGTTGGGTCTCTGCTAAAAAAAAAAAAAACATATATAATATTTGTACATGTAGGAGAGGAGTGCCAGAATTGGCCTGCTATGGTAGTGGTAAAAAAAAAAAGGAAACAGTGTGATTGGCTGAGCTCAGCACTTTATAAACTGCGCTGAGCTTAATTGGATCGCACTGCACATCAGCTGCTCCACTGCAATGCAGTGGCTGGTGTGAACCAGCCCTCAATGTGAAAGGGCTGTATAGATTGGAGACACTTGTATCAGAACCCTAGATTAAACTTGTTATGGATAATTTGCAAACATATGTTGCAATGTATATTTTAACATGGTGAAAATGTCTTGTAGTTGTTAAACTTTTGAGATATAGCTGGAATGCAAATGACCTGAGCGGTTTCCTCATAAGATTTAGGACAACTGGAAATGAATCAAAATGTCAATACTGTTTATGGTTTTCTCGGAAAGGCAGCTTTGAATCTAGACAACTGTGTTATGGTTTTATTCTATGGATGACTGTACAATATATTTATGTTTCTGAATATTCTCTATACAAGAACAAAGTGGTGAGAGCATCTATCATCCAATCAGCTCCACATTATTAGGAACAAGTTTGATGTTTTTTCAACAACAAGATGTAGGGTGATAACTGGGAGCCAATATACAGTAACACAGAAACCGTATAAAACCAGTTAAAGTAGAACTGAGGGCAAAACCTTTTCTTTCATTTTGAGTAAGGGAGGGGTTCTAACCACTACTACTACTACTGCGCACCATGCTCTTCAGCATGCTCTGACCCTGCTCTATCATGGCATACAGCTTCGTGGTTGAGTTGCTTTTGTTCCCAGTTGCTTCCACTTTGCTATAATACCACTAACAGTTGACCGTGTAATATTTATTAACAAGGAAATTTCACGGAAGGACCTATTGCACAGGTGATCAGATGGCGCTCCCCCCATGCTCTGCATTCGTTTTGGTGACATCAGAACCTTATGCCCCGTACACACGGTCGGAAATTCCGACCATAAAATCCGTCTGATTTTTTCCGACGGATTTTGTCCGACACTGGTGTTGCATACACACGGTCGGACAAAGTTGACGGAAAATCCGATCATTCTGAACATGGTGACGTTCGTTGCGTACGACGGAACTACGTAGAGGCTAGTAGCCAATAGCTTTGGTCTCGTAATTTGATCTGAGCATGTGTGGCACTTTGTCCGTCGGAATTCTCTACACACGATCGTAAAAAGTCCGATTGGACTTTGTTGTCGGAAAATTTGAGAGCAGGATCTCAATTTTTTTCTGTCGGAAATTTCGACGGAAAAAGTCAGATGGAGCCCACACGCGGCCGGATTTTCCGACAACATGGTCCGATCGGACATTTTCCGTCGGAATTTCCGACCGTGTGTACGGGGAATTAGACTCCTGGAGCATTGGGGGAGAAGATGCTACCGGGACTGGTCTAGCAGCAGGGAGGATCGGATACACAAATCTACTTTTTCATGCCCCCTAGAATTAAAGGAGCAGTTAACCCTTCACGTGCAGGTGCAACCCTACTGCAAGGGAGAATTTTCAAGTGACCTTGAGTTGGGCTTTATGCTTTGAAAAGGGATGATAAAAGCTGGTTGCTTGCCACGTACAGCTGCCCCAGTTTTAATAAATTCCCCTAATTATATAAAACCTAATGTACCAACTAAAAAAACTGATTATCTATTGCCTTGCTCATATCTACCTTTTTTTCTTACTTACTGTATTTGTATTATTTTTTATTATCAATCTTTGTGAAGAGATAGATATATATATATATATATTATATAATATATATAGAGATAGATAGATAGAGAGATAGATATTTATATATATATATATATATATATATATATATATATATATATATATATATATATATATATATATATATATATATATATATATAATTTCTCTATCTATCCCGTCTTTTACACAGTGGGCCATTTTCATACCAAAGTGACAACCTCCTAAAAATAAGGAAACATACCTAGCTTCTTTTCGCTGATCAGAGTTTCACATGTAAATGAGCATTACCAAAATAATTATTTATCTCTGATTGGGATTTCCTTGTTTCCATTTGTATCCCCAGATGATCTAATTTCTTTAATTCTTTCAGAAAAGGAATATAAATCTTTGTTTACTTTAACATCTCTATTCATAGTGTGAGTCTCCTGCTTCCCGTTTCCATGACAACAGGCTCTTTAGAACCCAAAAAGCTCTCAGGGAATCTGTAAAGAGTGTCTTGGAGTACACAGCACTTGAGATGGATTATTACATCTTGTCATGGTGGTAATATATCGTAGCACTGTTCAATGTACATTTTTCTTTACCAGGAACACTAATGGCTTCAAGCACTACAAAACCCAGTAAATATTATGTGTTTTTTGGAGCTCCGGCGGGCTAACCCCCATCAAGAGTTCCGGCTGGAGTGGACTTGGTGGCCTCTGAGTGTGCCGGCTGTTTATTTGTGCAGACACTGAGTTATGATTCAACATGTGTCTTTTCCTATTGAAGGAATATTCTCTTCCTTCCTACCCTCTGGAGACAATATCCCTACGATACGCAGACAAAAAGTTTCTCTTTGAAATGTTTGCTGCTAGATGAAAGCTGACAAAGCAGAGTTCTGGAACCTTACACTTCTTGAATGTTATCTCAGAGTTACAACTTGCACATTGTACTGTTTGGAAATGGCAGGTCTGCAAAAGATTTTCCTATAATGGTCATGTGTACAAAGTATTGTCTGTAAAGTGTACCTTGTAACAGATCTATCCAACACCAAACCCTTTGGTGCAGATGGTGGCTCCCACGGTTACCAAAAAAATTAAACTGCCAATACAGGTAACAGGTGCCAGTAGAAATAACAAACTGTACAGCTTTGACTAAAGTTTGACAAAGCCCTTGCTATAGGTGTAGGCCATTTACTCCAAGAGATAGCATCATCCTATCCTGCCTTGTTGCCAGGACATTGCTATGACAACTTCCAGCCATTACTGCTCATTCCCACCATCTCAGGACTGAGCTCTCAAACCCCGCACATGTGTGGTCCACTACCTCCTCAGTCGCAGCACCGCTAAGGCTCAGAGCTACTGAGACAAAGCGCATGTGTGGGGGTTTGAATTGTCTGGGAGTGTCCTAAACCAGTGGAGGCTGGTGCTCCATTTTTTTTGGGGGGGGGTTGGCAAACCAACCCTCCCTCCCCCTCACTGGGTCCAGACTTACTCCATCCATGGTCACGGCTTCCCCACAGCAGATGGACGAAGCAGTAGGCGTGCAGCAAGTACTGTTCATGAAATTTGACTGACTACACCCACTATTTGATGTGATTTGGATGGTGTGTGTGGAGGGGTTTTGGGGGGTCGTGGTTGAGTTCCAGCACCTATTGTTTGAGAAAAAAAGCCCTGAGAACACCTGCCAGTTTTTACTGCTGTCTGTGCCTCTATGTAAGGAAAGCTCTGCTGGGCCTAGTAGTTCCTCGCCGGTGCGAACGGGTGCGCGGTCACAAGCAGGTGCTGGTTCCTGTGACCACTTACCTGCCAGTTCCTGTGACCTGCTGTCTGCTGGTTCCTGTTGTCCGCTGCTTGCTGGTTCCTGTGACCACTTACCTGCCAGTTCCTGTGACCTGCTGTCTGCTGGTTCCTGTTGTCCGCTGCTTGCTGGTTCCTGTTGTCTGCTGCCCGCTGGTTCCTGTCATCTCCTGCCAAGGTCTGCTGACGCCAGCACAGCCTCCTCTGCATCACCTGACCCACCTGCAGCTGTTGATCCTGCCAGACACTCGTGCTTCCTTAGACTCCTGCGCCCCCTGTCTCCACTATCAGGGGCCGCAAGTCTGGGACGTAAGAGAGGTCTCCTACTGCAATCCGGGCTCGCCACTAGGTACGTGACACTCTATTAGGGAGATTCACTTTCACACAAGTGAAAGTAAAAGAAAATCTTACATTTTGTATTGTCCCCTGAAAAGTAATAGAGGGGAAATCTTCCAATGGGGACACTAGTTCTAGTGATCTGGGGGTCCCCAATGAATTCCCCTAATTTGCAGGGATTTCTGCTCACTTCCTGTTTGGCTGTGGGACAGGAAGTGAAGGGAAATCTCCGTAATGGGTCTTTTTTTCAATCGCTGATACCGATTACCAACACTTTTTTGAAGTCATGTGACAATGGCACTAATATTTTATTTTATTTTTATTTTTTTTTACAATTACATTTTTTACAATAAATTTTTTTAAATGATTTTTTACAATTTATACTTTTTTGTTATTTTATTTTACAATGCTTACTTTTTGTATGTGTGTGTGTGTGTGGGGGGGGGGTGGATGGTGTCAGTGTGTTTTTATTTTTTTTTATTTAATTTTCAATTTTTTTTACAATGTAACTTTTAAATATTTATTAAATTTTTCTTATTTTTTTATCAGCTCTGTTGGGGGGGGGGGGGGGGGGCTTTGGTGAGATATCAGGGGTGAGACAAGAAAGGGGACTGAGGATAGAGATTCCCCATTCCATTTCTCTGCAGCCTCAGCTGCACTGAGGATGAATGGACAGATGCTCCTCTCCGTTCATAAACGATGACTCTGTTCATTCTGGAAATGAAGGAGTCTGTAAATGACAATGTCAGAAAAAATATACAGGGAGATCGGTGCTTGTAACTGCCCCCATCGCTGCACCGATCATTTCTGAGGCTGCTCAGGTATTGGATCAAGCATCGGAACATTTGCACGAGTACAAGTACTCGTGCAAATGCTTGGTATCGGCACCGATATAGATACTAATATTGGTATAGGTGCAACCCTAATATATATATTGTTTACACAGCAAGTAGGCTCAGGTTCTAATTACTCACATGTTTCTTTGAGTCATTCCCAATCAGAAGTAATGTGACCAAGCCTACACATCACTTCTGTGTGCCCTGGGTGACCCAGGTCCTTGACAACCCTAGTGATATTCCTAGCATACTATTTCTTAACAGAATAATTGCATTGCTGCTGGATTTTATTTATTTTTCACTAGTTGCTGCTAGGTCAAATAAACTACCACACTTGTGGGTGGTATTATGTATTTTTACTTCGCTACTTGAGCTTCGGGTTCTGACCAAACCTGAATTGGATCAGAATTTTCCCTGTTTGACCTTTGGGAAATGGCCAAACTAATTGGGGTGTTCGCCTGCCTGCTGAATGCTGACCCTTTGCTGCACCAAGAAGTAGAACATTTAGCAGTGGTGTTACTACTGTCCCTAAATGTCACAGCTTCTAGGTCCAGCTGGTTGCTGGAGGCTGCCAGCGTCTTAAAAACCAATGGCCATATTTGATCAATGGCTATGGGCAGATCCTTATCAAGGACACTGCATGATTGTTTTTTGTTTTTTTTTGCTGTGGGTACTCCCATTAATATCTTTACCAGACCCTCATCTAGGATAAGGGTTTAGAATAGATAAAGGAACCCCCTGCCATTTGTTTACAAACAGAATGAAGCAGCCAAGAACTGTCATTTGCTGACAACTTAAGTGGGGTACATACTATGAGAAGATTATAAGAAAAATTCTGTACGAGGGCGATTGTTCATTTTTTATGTGGTGTGTACACAACTTTCAACATCAGATTCAGACTTTCCAAATGAAAATTCCTAAAGGGACAAACACCCAAATTTTTCTCATACCTGAACAGAACTTTTCGTATGAGAAAAATCTGATACAAAAGAATGCACATGATCAGAAACAATAAACAACAATTAGGTCAAACAAAAAAAAGCCTTTGTCATTTGAGAATTTTCGTACAATTAGAACCATCCTCGGTTTCGACTTGCTGTAAAACATCGAGGTACACCAGGCGATCGTTCACCCGATTTTCACCCGATTTACTTTAAACTGCATGTTTCAGCTACATATACAGACTGATTAGCAGCAGATCAGGCTTAAATGTATTTAAACTGAAGAACTAAAATTAAATATATTGCAGCTTACCTGTTCTTGGTTTGTGTGGCTGCATTTGTTTGCCATTCGGGCAATTTTAATTTATTCTCACCTGGTGATCCTGCCAGTAACAAATTTCCTGACCTAGGGTGACAACGCTCAATTATTGTATTTGTTTTTATCCTAGACCAGGAAGAACATGTCTCCTTCTCCTCTTCTCTGTACTATAGGGGGAGGTGTTCTGCAGTCCACAAATATAACTAGAAAAACAACCCAACTGATAACAATGCAACACATACAGAATGCTGTCATTACACAAGATTTTTGACAGAATCAACATTAATTTTTTTTGCATTTATTGAACCAATATAACACAAATGAGGAGGGTGTAGATCAGCTGGGAGTAAGATGGGGAGGGCCCAGAGGTAGAGATAGTCAGGGCAGAACATATTCCAGAGGGTAGAATTTGGGGAATTAGTGGTAGGTTGACTAAAGCACATAAACCCAAGGTAAGTATAGTAACAAGTCCTAGTTGCAATCTCGGAACACTCAATAAGAGGATAGTATGCGACTGGTCTGAACTACGTGGCATGTTCACCAATTCAGTGAATTCAACAGCTCTCATGATTGGCTGGCAACCATTCAAGGGTATACACTTTATCGCAGGGATAGAGAGGGTAAAAAGGGGGGGGGGTATGCCTATATATCAAGAATAATGTACAAGTGAACGTGAGAGATGACATCACTAAGGAAGCTAGGGAGGAGGTGGAATCCTTATGGGTAGAGCTCCAAAGGGATGAAGCTAAGGGGAAAATGATACTGGGAGTATGCTATAGGCCCCTAACCTGAGGGAGGAGGGGGAGACGGATCTCCTATCACAAGGTGGATTAGCAGCAAGGATGGGAAGTTTTTTTATAATGGGGGATTTTAATTATCCAGACATAGACTGGGCAGAGGGAACCACGCATTTGCCTAAGGCTTGCCAGTTCCTAAATATTAAGCGTGTCGGGACCCTATGGGGTAAAAAGTGTTAACCTCTAAAATCTCTATTTCTGATTTATCAATCACAAAATATGATATGGGTTAAATGAGAGTTCTATTGACCAGGAGGAAAGGCTTTAAATATAATAACATTTATTACAGGTAGTTAAAAGTCTAGCTAATACACAAATCCCTAGCACATCAAGGCATAAAATGCTAGGTTGGAATAAAAATATATACATAAAGGAATTTAGATTATATTCCTTCAGACCGTGGTCTACACGCATGTTTAGTTACAAATAGCAGGGCATGGCTTCCCCTGCGGCTAGAAGTTACCTTAGTTCCATTCTGCTTGCTGGTTCCCCCGGAAAGAGCGAGTTGCCTCCCCTTTTCTCTGAGAGTATCCAAAACGTGGATTCTGATTGGTTACTTAGTCTAAGCCAGCCCCCTTACAGGCAACTCCCAGTGATGCAAAATATACTTGAATGGTCCTACTTCATTACCTATCCCGGCATGGGGTCGTTTATAGTGAATAGGTGACAAACAATGGAATTGGCTCCCCATTGTTAGTGTCAAGTATCGGCCCCGCAATGTCTGCAATTAACTTGAGCTTAGGAAGAAGGCTTTTGCCCAGCTTTCATAGCTGCAAGCAAAAGGAGATATATTCATAATAACAATATTTCACAGATATTAATGGAAATCATATAAACGCCATAAGGCAACAAAAGGATTGCGCTATACTGCAGATGGACACCGGCAGAAAAGTGCCCTGAGGCGATTAACTTCGCATATGTATCGCTATACAAGTCACTCATTCATTCATTGTACAATTTCATGGTTCAGATGGTAGATGCACCAACTAGAAATAAAGCATTATTGGATCTACTGATTAGTGATTACCAACAATGCAGACCTGATCACGGGTGTGGAAATATGGGGCAATTTAGGAAACGGCAATCACAGGTGAATTGGCTTCAGTATAAATCACACAAATAGGAAACAAAAGGGGAATACAAAGACACTGAATTTCAAAAGAGTCAACTTCCCTAAACTACGAACCTTGCTAGAAGGCATGAATTTGGATAAAATCTTAGGAACAAAGAACACGGAGGAAAGATGAGTTTGCTTTAAGAGCATATTGAATAAGAACATTAGCCAATGCATCCCATTGGGTAATACTAGGGTTGTCCCGATACCACTTTTTTTAAGACTGAGTACAAGTACCGATACTTTTTTTCAAGTACTCGCCGATACCGATAACCGATACTTTTTTTTTAATGTCATGTGACAGTTTTCAAACCACAATACAGACTAATGATATCTTCTTAATCTTAAAGCACTGATGGGCACTGATAGGTGGCACACATTGATGGGTGGCACACACTGATAGGTGGCACGCACACATGGGCACTGATAGGTGGCACGCACACATGGGCACTGATGGGTGGCACACACTGATAGGTGGCACGCACTGAGGGGTGGCACGCACTGATGGGCACTGATAGGTGGCACGCATTGATGGGTGGCACGCATTGATGGGTGGCACTGACTGATGGCTGGCTGCATGGGCACTGGTTGCATGGGCACTGGCTGGATGGGCACTGGCTGGATGGCACTGATTTATGGCTGGCAGTGGCAAGAGGATTTAGTTTTGCTCTGCAACGCCCATCTTGGTACACCTAGCACTCAGCCTCAATAAAGCAGCAGCGGACATCTTGTTACACCCAGCCCCAACTATATGGGCTGGGTGTAACAAGATGTCCGCTGCTGCTTTATTGAGGCCGAGTGAGGGCAGGGTGTACCAAGATGGGCGTCAGGATTATCAACCACATGGCATGTACAATGCAACACGGAGCGTCACTTGCATTACTGAATGTGACGGCTCCAGTCGCCGATCAAGTAACATCCCTGCTGGGAACACGGAGACACGGAGTACTCGCTCTCCGCTCGGCTCTCCGTATTGTTCTGCCCTCCGCTCCGCCCGCTGACTCCGCCCTCCGCACCGCCCGCTGACTCCGCCATCCGCACCGCCCTCCGCTCCGCCCGCTGCCGCTGTCAAGGTATCGGCTAAGCATCGGGAGCATTTGTGCGAGTACAAGTACTCGTGCAAATGTTTGGTATCGGGACAACCCTAGGTAATACATTTAAAAGAGCGAACAAAAGTCCTGGGTGGCTTAACTCCAATGTAAAAATGCATATAAAAGCAAAGGAGAGGCCTTCAAAAAATACAAGGTTGAGGGATCATCATCAGCATTCAGACCTAGGGCGGCTAAGATAGAACACAAAAGACACATAGCGGAGGAGAGCAAAAAATCCCAAGAAATTCTTTAAGTATGTAAACAGTAAAAAAGGGAGGACAGACCATATTGGACCCATAAAGAATGAGGAAGGACATCTGGTTACAAAGGATGGGGAGATGGAAAAGGTATTGAATTTATTCTTCTCCTCAGTCTTCATGAGGGAATTGGGGGGCTTCAGTAACTAATACTGCAGTGTTTATCCTTATGACACATCACAGGAAGCACCTCCATGGTTAACATAGGACAGAATTAAAATTAGACTTGGGAAACTTAACATTAATAAATCACCGGGACCAGATGGCTTGCACCCGAGGGTACTTAGGGAACTCAGTCAAGTAATTGCCAGACCATTGTTCCTAATTTTTACTGACAGTCTACTGACTGGAATGGTACCAGCTGATTGGATATAGCCAATGTAGCACCAATATTTAAAAAGGGCCCAAAATACATCCCTGGGAATTACAGAACAGTTAGCCTAACATCAATAGTATGCAAGCTTTTGGAGGGGATGATAAGGGAATATATGCAAGATTTTAGTAATGAGACCGGTATCATTAGCAGTAATCAGCATGGATTAATGAAGAAACGTTCTTGTCAAACCAATATATTAACCTTCTATGAGGAGGTGAGTTGCCATCTAGATAAAGGAAGGCCCAAAGACGTGGTGTATCTGGATTTTGCAAAAGCATTTGACACAGTTCCCCATAAACGTTTACTGTGGAAAATAAGGTCATTTGGCATGGACCATAGGGTGAGTACATGGATTGAAAACTGGCTTCAAGGGCGAGTTCAGAGGGTGGTAATAAATGGGGAGTACTCGGAATGGTCAGGGGTGGGTAGTGGGGTCCCCCAGGGTTCTGTGCTGGGACCAATCCTATTTATTTTGTTTATAAACGACCTGGAGGATGGGGTAAACAGTTCAATCTCTGTATTTGCAGACGATACTAAGCTAAGCAGGGCAATAATTTCTCCGCAGGATGTGGAAACCTTGCAAAAAGATCTGAACAAATTAATGGGGTGGGGAACTGCATGGCAAATTAGGTTTAATGTAGAAAAATGTAAAATAATGCATTTGGGTGGCAAAAATATGAATGCAATCTATACACTGGGGGGGGGGGGGGGAACCTCTGGGGGAATCTAGAATGGAAAAGGACCTGGAGGTCCTAGTAGATGATAGGCTCAGCAATGGCATGCAATGCCAAGCTGCTGCTAACAAAGCAAACAGAACATTGGCATGCATTAAAAAGGGATCAGAGATAAAACGATAATTCTTCCGCTCTACAAGACTCTGGTCCGGCCGCACCCAGAGTATGCTGTCCAGTTCTGGGCACCAGTCCTCAGGAAGGATGTACTGGAAATGGAGTGAGTACAAAGAAGGGCAACAAAGCTAATAAAGGATCTGGAGGATATTAGTTACGAGCACTGAACGTATTCTCTCTGGAGAAGAGACACTTGAGAGGGTATATGATTTCAATTTATAAATACTGTACTGGTGACCCCACAATAGGGATAAAACTTTTTTGCGGAAGGGAGTTTAACAAGACACGTGGCCACTCATACAATGTAATACTGACATAAAATGACACACATAGGTTGGACTTGATGGACTTGTGTCTTTTTTCAACCTCACCTACTATGTAATTATGTAACAACTTTTTCAGGAGTATATTTAAAGTGACCTTGAGTTGATGGTACAGGACATATGAGCCAGCGTGTGACTGGGGGAGCAGGTATTCGGCACACCCAGAAGTGTCCAATTCCTGCAACAACCGGGGAGAAGCAAACCAGTGGACTTGGATTTCATGGATTGCCGGTAAAGTTAGTATGCATTTTCTACTTTTAGGCTGGGTTCACACCGCAGCACGGAGCGGCTCACAGCAGGGGTCCGGTGCGTCCCTGTTCACCATTTCAGGTCCGATTTCAGACCTGAAGCACAGGACTCCCAAAGCACTCTGGAGATAAGAAAAGGGGGTGCTTATTGGGACTTTAGATGAGGCATGGATATGTATTAAAAAATGGTTTAGGATACCTAGAAATAAAATTCGATGTCTCGAGCCCTATAAGGGAAAATCTGTGTAGCAAAAGGTTGCTGGTAAGACCGATGTGTTCAATTGAACTGGTAAATAATTAAATAATGTAGCATAATATATGGTACATAAATGCATGCAAGGCATCGCATGAGTAACGATTAATAGTCAAAATGGTAGTTGTTGATGTTTATTATAAAAGAAACATAATTGGTACAGACAATCACGAATAAACAATGATTGAATGGATACACAGATCAGATGGACATGGTTATCCTAAGGAGAGAAATATTAGGGATAGACTGGGCTTGTCATCCCTAGGTGGGAACTAAAGTGTTAAAAATTAATTGTTTGTTTAGTTAATTGTCACATTCCCTAAAAGGAAGAGGGGAGATCCGTGTATCCACAAAAAATTGTTGAGTCAATCCAATACATCAAAAACATTAATATTTAATGTGTCATAATATATGACACAGTAGATCATGCATAACATAGCATAAACAGGTAAAAACAATCATATTGACATATAAGGATGTATATTTGGAAAGGCAATAGTTGGTACAAATAATCACAATTTTTTGAAAAAGTATAGAAAAATGGATACAAGGAACAAGTGAATAGAAGTTATCCTGAAATAAACTGGTGGTTTTGTTAAATATTGTACAATTGGGGTAAACTTGTCTTGGCATCCCTGAGTATGAACTCTACGCGTTTCATGGCGTTTAAAGCCAATCATCAGGAGTGGAATGCATCAATAATGGCTACAGAAAAAAAGGAAAGTAATAAGTAAGTCAGTGTAGTCTCCAATAATTTTGTGCTCTCTGAAAGAGAGCGAGTTTGAAAAGGTATGTATGTTTTACCTATGGCATCACCCGTATCAGTAGCCCAATAACCCCAAACTGGGAACAGGACGGTGGCCCTGGAGATAGTCTCTCATCCGGGGTTGGGGCGGGGACACAGCCCCCCCACCACCAAAGGGTTCCCCCTATGGAGGCGTGGTAACCGGGGACAGGATCCAAGGAAGAACCGAAATAGCCACGACACATAGGTGGAGTGCGAGGTTTGTGTGTGGAAACCATGACTCCAGGTGTCTAAAATAGTGAAAAAAATTAAGAAAATTATATGTTGAAAATAAGTGAGGAAAAAAAAAAAAAAAAAAAAAAAAAAAAAAAAGGGGAAGGAGGGGGGAAGAATGGTGTGTGAGATTAAAAGTGAGTGAATGGAATGCGTATGTGTAACTTAAAAAGCCTAGATTTAGACTTGATATTTGTGAAGTAACTGAGTGAAAAAATAAAAATAGAGCTGAGTGAGATACTGGGTAGGTGCCCAGAATTGCCACCACATCATAATGATTCATTATGATGCTGGATGTGTGGGGTATTGTAGTGGTGTAGTGTAATAAGAAAATAAATTGAATGAGTGCTGTGATGTGAAAAACAGAAAAATGAATAAAATGAAATAGGAAAAAAGCGCAAAAAGAAACCCTAATTACCTTGGAGTGTATAACATGGTCCACAGAACCTTCCCTCCTGGTGGAATGTGTGGAGTGAGCTAGTCGGCTCAGCCGAACCCATTTATCCCCAGTTTAGTGTGTGTGTCACCGCCGACGTCATGCGTACCTAGTGAGCCAAGTGGTTGGACGGGGCAGATCCCCGCCCTGGTCATTAAGACCTCGGCGGGAAAATCACCCCCTCCTCCAGGCCACGAGGGATGGAAAAGCACTAGCTCAAAACGGCGCCAGGGAGGCGTCACGCATATGGCGTGCTGAGTATGACGTCGATGCGCCAAGGTCCGGCCCCGCCCAGACTCCCCTGGATGGGGATGGGTGGCGGAGAGGGAACTGGGCGCATCGCAACCCCGGAGAAAGAGAGCAACAGCTGGGCCAATCATCCAGTGGTGGGCGGGGCAAACCAGAGAGAAAAGGAAATAGGGTCAATGAAATGGCCAACATATCAAAGGCAAAAAGACATGGAGACGGACCTATATTAGCCTGTTGTCTGAAAGAGAGATAATATTCAAGAGCCAAATTACTGAGAAAATTAGGTTGTATGGGGAAAGATGCCAACATGTCAATTGGCTCAATTGTCTAGAAACTAAGAGCAATATGTAGGATTAAGTTATTGGGTGTAGCAGGTCACAAGAACGGGGGCAAAGCGGGTGTCTTCCACCCTAATTTATATCACAAAAAGCATGTGCACTGCTAAACCCTAGCGTAACATAGGCATGCCTCCATCCCTGTTTATATCAAACGAGAAAAGAAAAGGGGGTGCTTATTGGGACTTTAGATGAGGCATGGATATGTATTAAAAAATGGTTTAGGATACCTAGAAATAAAATTCGATGTCTCGAGCCCTATAAGGGAAAATCTGTGTAGCAAAAGGTTGCTGGTAAGACCGATGTGTTCAATTGAACTGGTAAATAATTAAATAATGTAGCATAATATATGGTACATAAATGCATGCAAGGCATCGCATGAGTAACGATTAATAGTCAAAATGGTAGTTGTTGATGTTTATTATAAAAGAAACATAATTGGTACAGACAATCACGAATAAACAATGATTGAATGGATACACAGATCAGATGGACATGGTTATCCTAAGGAGAGAAATATTAGGGATAGACTGGGCTTGTCATCCCTAGGTGGGAACTAAAGTGTTAAAAATTAATTGTTTGTTTAGTTAATTGTCACATTCCCTAAAAGGAAGAGGGGAGATCCGTGTATCCACAAAAAATTGTTGAGTCAATCCAATACATCAAAAACATTAATATTTAATGTGTCATAATATATGACACAGTAGATCATGCATAACATAGCATAAACAGGTAAAAACAATCATATTGACATATAAGGATGTATATTTGGAAAGGCAATAGTTGGTACAAATAATCACAATTTTTTGAAAAAGTATAGAAAAATGGATACAAGGAACAAGTGAATAGAAGTTATCCTGAAATAAACTGGTGGTTTTGTTAAATATTGTACAATTGGGGTAAACTTGTCTTGGCATCCCTGAGTATGAACTCTACGCGTTTCATGGCGTTTAAAGCCAATCATCAGGAGTGGAATGCATCAATAATGGCTACAGAAAAAAAGGAAAGTAATAAGTAAGTCAGTGTAGTCTCCAATAATTTTGTGCTCTCTGAAAGAGAGCGAGTTTGAAAAGGTATGTATGTTTTACCTATGGCATCACCCGTATCAGTAGCCCAATAACCCCAAACTGGGAACAGGACGGTGGCCCTGGAGATAGTCTCTCATCCGGGGTTGGGGCGGGGACACAGCCCCCCCACCACCAAAGGGTTCCCCCTATGGAGGCGTGGTAACCGGGGACAGGATCCAAGGAAGAACCGAAATAGCCACGACACATAGGTGGAGTGCGAGGTTTGTGTGTGGAAACCATGACTCCAGGTGTCTAAAATAGTGAAAAAAATTAAGAAAATTATATGTTGAAAATAAGTGAGGAAAAGAAAAAAAAAAAAAAAAAAAAAAAAAAAAAAAAAAAGGGGAAGGAGGGGGGAAGAATGGTGTGTGAGATTAAAAGTGAGTGAATGGAATGCGTATGTGTAACTTAAAAAGCCTAGATTTAGACTTGATATTTGTGAAGTAACTGAGTGAAAAAATAAAAATAGAGCTGAGTGAGATACTGGGTAGGTGCCCAGAATTGCCACCACATCATAATGATTCATTATGATGCTGGATGTGTGGGGTATTGTAGTGGTGTAGTGTAATAAGAAAATAAATTGAATGAGTGCTGTGATGTGAAAAACAGAAAAATGAATAAAATGAAATAGGAAAAAAGCGCAAAAAGAAACCCTAATTACCTTGGAGTGTATAACATGGTCCACAGAACCTTCCCTCCTGGTGGAATGTGTGGAGTGAGCTAGTCGGCTCAGCCGAACCCATTTATCCCCAGTTTAGTGTGTGTGTCACCGCCGACGTCATGCGTACCTAGTGAGCCAAGTGGTTGGACGGGGCAGATCCCCGCCCTGGTCATTAAGACCTCGGCGGGAAAATCACCCCCTCCTCCAGGCCACGAGGGATGGAAAAGCACTAGCTCAAAACGGCGCCAGGGAGGCGTCACGCATATGGCGTGCTGAGTATGACGTCGATGCGCCAAGGTCCGGCCCCGCCCAGACTCCCCTGGATGGGGATGGGTGGCGGAGAGGGAACTGGGCGCATCGCAACCCCGGAGAAAGAGAGCAACAGCTGGGCCAATCATCCAGTGGTGGGCGGGGCAAACCAGAGAGAAAAGGAAATAGGGTCAATGAAATGACCAACATATCAAAGGCAAAAAGACATGGAGACGGACCTATATTAGCCTGTTGTCTGAAAGAGAGATAATATTCAAGAGCCAAATTACTGAGAAAATTAGGTTGTATGGGGAAAGATGCCAACATGTCAATTGGCTCAATTGTCTAGAAACTAAGAGCAATATGTAGGATTAAGTTATTGGGTGTAGCAGGTCACAAGAACGGGGGCAAAGCTCTGGAGATGTGTGAACCGACTCCATTGAGAGTTTGTTTAGAAGTGACAGTCGATTTAACAAACTGAAAGGAAGCAAGTAAGAGAAGTTCATTGTTAGAGTTTACATACTCGTAATATCATCCATACACTGTACATTGGTATAAGAGGATGCTATAAAAAGCAATGTCAATCATTGTAACAATAATAAACAGTATTTGTATGATAATTCCAAATGTAGGGAATGAAGTATCTATGACATCACTGACACGCTCGCACAGAGGGCTGTTTTGAGCCCATGTTTGCCACACATCCTGTGGGTCTGGATCTAATCCAAACCTTACATCCTCTTTAAAGGCTATAGGTCATAAAATGCCTTTTTGCATTTGTTGAAGTAATCTGTGCATTAGCATTATCTTCTCTACAATAGTGTTTAAGTAGCTAACAGAATGTTAACATCCCACCCTTCCTGTATTCATCCTTGGAAATTAAAATACAGCCAGCCCTGTTCGGGCTTTCAAGTGAATTCCGGGAGTAAAGCAGATCTTGTATTTCCATTACCTATGTAAAAGTTATTTGTCTTCTAGTGTTTTTCCAATACGTACCATTTTTATTTGCAGAGACATGGTTATATAAGCAAAACAACTTTCTCGACTGTATGCCTAGCAGATCATTGCAAAGTACATATATTAATCTTTCATACCATTTATTTACTATTTAATTTAAGTGATATTTAGACATTCCTACTTTCCTTCATTGGTTTTACAGCATTACTACATAAAGTATGTGCTGCTGGGGATATTTCATTTCTCCACTGCTATTCCTTTAGGAAAGCTGAAAATGTGATCATGAAGTTAAACAAAATTCTCCCTTACACATCATATTTCATTCACTATTTCTGACTCGTCACTCGTTATTTACTGTACATTACTCATTCAGGCTTAATAAGTAAGAGCAAGAGACAACTATGATGTACAGAGTGTGATAAGCCAGATAATGGCCTTTTTTTTTTTTTTTTGGATAGCGTGAGAAAAGTTAGAAATTCTCCCAGGTTTTTATTTCTAAACCTCTCTTACTTCTTCTTTCTAAGGCCGGCCGGTTCAGCAGGAACAAGCCAAGATTTGAACCATGTACAGGCAGGCTAAATGTACCCAAGTTGATTGATCTAGCATACCGGATTTTACATACAATTATCATTAGCGGCTGGAATAGCTGCTAGCAATAATCACTGTCTTCTCTCGGCAGGGATAGATTCCTCCGCTGGGAAAATACAATAGCTCCGCAGGAGGGATTCCCCTGTCAATACTGTGGTTGCAGGAAAGAAATTGGCTCAGTGTATGGCCTGCCTAAGGCTGGACATATGCTATGCAATCTGATTGTACAATTTCTTTTAGATGAACCATCAACTATGTATAGAAAAGGCCTGCCTAATTTAATACAAATTAAATGGATTGTTTGAGTTTGTCCCCAAATGATATATTTAGTTAAATCTAACGGAGATTGTACAACGATTAAAACTCTTGTCTGGGTTTAACTGCTGTCCGGAGCTCTGTTGGAGAAATGTCCTCTTATATCCTGTACCGGAGACAATCTTTTCTGTTTCAGTAAAAAAAAAAATTAAAGCTAGGTTCACACCGCACCATGGATCGTCTAACAGCAGGGGTCCGGTGCGTCCCTGTTCACCGTTTCAGGTCCGATTTCAAGCCCAAATTTTTGGTGGAATTAGAACCTGAAACAGACCAGAGGATGCACAGGACTCCTGTGCAATTCACACCTGAGCCTCTCCGGAGATGTGTGAACCAGCTCCATAGAGAGCGGGTCACAATCTCCTGAAATGCAAATTGTATGTGAGGAAACCCGCATCCAATTCGCAATAGTTTGAACCCAGCCTAAAAGATTTAGAAACATATAAAACAACCAGAACAATTCCAGTCAAGGCGGCGTTGATACACAATCAAAATACAATACAATGATAATCTAGGATTAAGAATGCCATGACTAAAATTTATGTTTACAATACCCTCCAACAGAAAGACCCAAAAATCATCTTAATTGTGTATAATGACCAACTGTGGGGTAAGGAGTTAAGAGAACTAAAAAAAAGGAAGGGACAGTCTGGGGAAAAGGTATTGAGTGTGAGATCTGCTGAGGGTGGACACAAATTGCTCCTTAACCAAACTGATTGGTCTAACTGGCTAGATGAAATATACAGATGGTTAGAAGTAAGGAGACAAAGGGGTTGATTTACTAAAAGTTGAGAGAGCAAAATCTGGTGCAACTCTGCATAGAAACCAACAAGCTTAAATTGAACAAGCTGAATTTAGATGCTGATTGGCTACCATGCACAGCTGCACCAGATTTTGCACTCTAAACATTTAGTAAATCAACCCTAAAGTCGCTAGGTAAATAAGGTTCTACATCCTTTCAAAGGTACAATGGGAAAAATACCTTCTCCCCCTTAATCCTATAGAAAATTAATGGAAAGAGCTGAAACTGAGTTGCCGACAGCCAAGGAACCTTAAGGATTTAGAGAAGATCTGTAAAGAAGAGTGGATCAAAATCCCTCCTGACATGTGTGCAAACCTGGTCACCAACTACAAGAAATGTCTTATCTCTGTGCTTGACAACAAGGGTTTCTCCACCAAGAACTAAGTCATAATTTGCTTGAGGATTAATTATTTATTTTACTCACTGAACTGCCACTCAATTTATAACATTTGTATCATGTGTTTTTTCTGGATTTTTGGTTGATATTCTGTCTCTATCATTTAAAATACACATATGATGACAATTATAGATCCTTCATTTCTTTTTAAGTGGGCAAATTTACAAAAGGGGATAAAATAATTATTTCCCCCACTGTTTGTAATTTGTCCCTATATGTCAGACATCTTTCATTCAAGTGGTACCATACCACTTTATTCTTGCTGCTGTCAAGAGGGGTGGAGGACCACTAAGTTTTTTTTTTTGTCTAGAGCTTGTTTTTCTATCAGAAAAGTAAGAAGCCAAAATTGTTTTTATTTTTTGTTTTTTTATGTAGCACTACCCCTGTCGGAACTGCTAGTTGAGATGGGTTATCTGTCCTTTGCCTCGACCTCCATAATAACTTCAGCCCTTGTGACACACTAGGTTGAATGTACAAAGCATGCAATACCACAGAAATTCTCTGAAAGTAATACATGGTAACCAGTAATAATAGCATGCCCAATAAAACAGGCACTGAAACTGTTAAAGGTAAACATAATATATTATCACCCGATATGGTAGATAAAGAGGTAAGCATGAAAATGGATAAATGAAGGCAATAACACAATTTGGCATACAGAATGATTAGTATTACGGACTAAGCATAAGATGACACTTGGCATCCAAGTTAGCATAAACAGTAGCAAGGTCACCTAAAGTGCAGCAGTGGGCAGTAATAAAGATTGATTTACTGAATACAGGAGACTATACTGCCAAAGTGCATTAATGGCAACTATGCTAGGCCTAGACCGAGTGCATGTGTGCTGTCCATAAAAAATAAAAGAAAGGGAGAGAAGGGATAAAAAGGGACTTGCAGTATGGTTTTCCTGGAGGGGCAGTCCTTTATGTTGCTCTTCTGCTGGCTATCATCGGGGCCCTCTAAGAAGTGGTGGTGCACTTAACGACAGTTTTAGTAAACCAGCATGCAGTATTGTTTCAGTAAAGAAGCCGTCAATGTGAGATATAGGTGTGGCACAGGTGCAGTGTACATGTGGGTCAAATGCAGTGACAGCTCAGTATAACTGCAGTATAAGGTTGGTATGAGTGCAATATAGGATTGGCAGAAGAGTATAGAGTTGGTATAGATGTGGTATGAGTTGCATGCACTTGATGTCCTGCTCTCAGTGGCTCAGTCTCTGCTAGCAGTGTCAATAATGGGCAGATAGCCCTCTCACCAGTTCTCAGGATGCTTTCCCCCAGAACTCTCCCCCAGCCAGTTTAATAAAAATCCTCTCCCTACTCCTCCTACTGCACAGTGTCCATTGGAATCTGTAGTCCAAAGAGTCTATGGGTTCCGTTATATGGCTGCAGTCCCAAACTACAACTCCCAGTATTCTCAGCGCTCTGCATTGAGGTCTATGGGCTGGCTTGGCTTTAGCTCTCCCCCTGCTAGCCAGAGGAGAATGATGCAGCATAACATCAGTATCTCAGTAGAAAGTGAAAGTAAACTGATTGTAAAGGGGACATGTGTCCTCCATGTTTATGTATTTCAGCACCTGTCTACATGTACATTGCCTATGTTTCAAATGTAGTAGGGCTCCCTTAGTGTATTTCAGAATACCTTTCCCTTAAAATAATGTAAGCCACCTGGTATACTTCGTTCCAAAATCTCTCTAGGACTCTAGGACAGGTCCACCCTATGTGGAAGAGTATGTCCAGAGTCCGGTAGCCCCTGAAGCACAATCTCAAATTTTAAGGGGTAAATCTTAATGTTTTGGTACCATATACAACCACAAGAATAGTTTAAGATTATATTCTATAGCTGATGCATTTATTAAAGGATATCTAAAAGTTTGTTTTAAAAAAAAACAAACATGTCATACTTACCTCCTCTGTGCAGTTGGTTTTGCACAGAGTTGCCCCAATCCTCCTCTTCTGGGGTCCCTCAGTGGCGCTCCTGGCTCCTCCTCTTCTCGAGTGCACCTGTTGGAGAGCCGCTCTCCCTCGGCGGGACTCGTGCAGGCATGCTCCTGTGCCCTGCTGCTGCGTCCATTGACACAGACAGCAGGACTCGGCCCCGCCCCTCGGGTCCCATGTCATTGGATTTGATTGACAGCAGCATAAGCCAATGGCTGCGCTGCTATCAATCTATCCAATCAGGACCCGAGACACTGGCTGGAGCTGTTGTGCTCGTCCCGGTTGCTGGAAAGACCGGCTTTAGGTAAGTAAAAGGGGGGCTCTGGGAGGCTGCTGCATCACAGGAGGTTTATATTCTATACATTAAGGTCCCCAAGCTTTGTGGTCATAAATGAACCAATCTAGTATGTATGTTCAGCTTAATCTACTCACATGTTGTCTGATTATGCTGAATATAACTTATTCTAGACATTCACCAATTAGGTTGCACCTTCTTCTATTAACCGCCCTACATGTTTTTTGTTGCCTACATCCCCAGTGGGGAGATTTGCTCTCATTTCCTGTCCTACTCAAACTTTTTGGTACTATGCGGCTTTGGTCACTGAAACAAAAATAGAGTGAAAATTACCCCTGCTATCACACCGCAATTCAAAAAACACCAGACTGGTTAGTTGTAAATTAACCGAATATATTGTCTGGGGTTAAAGTGAACAGCAGTATGCACATAAATTAGTAAGTAAAGGGTTAGCTCAATCACAGTTCCTAGACAATATGATCGCTAAGCTATACCAGCAACTAAATCAGCATATTCCATCAAGCCAAATTATTGTGTTCCCACAACGTATCAAACAATGTGTTTGTGTGTGTGTATATGTGTGTATATATATATATATATATATATATATATATATATATATATATATATATATATATATATATATATACAGTTGTGCTCATAATTTACATACCCTGGCAGAATTTATGATTTCTTGGCCATTTTTCAGAGAATATGAATGATAACACAAAAACTTTTCTTTCACTCATGGTTAGTGTTTGGCTGAAGCCATTTATTATCAATCAACTGTGTTTACTCTTTTTAAATCAAAATGGATTACAGAAACTACCCAAATGACCCTGATCAAAAGTTTACATACCCCAGTTCTTAATACCGTGTATTGCCCCCTTTAACCTCAATGCCAGCTTGAAGTCTTTTGTGGTATTTGTGGATGAGGATCTTTATCTTCTCAGATGGTAAAGCTGCCCATTCCTCTTGGCAAAAAGCCTCCAGTTCCTGTAAATTCTTGGGCTGTCTTTCATTAACTGCATGTTTGAGATCTCCCCAGGGTGGCTCAATAATATTGAGGTCAAGAGACTGAGATGGCCACTCCAGAACCTTCACTTTATTCTGCTGTAGCCAATGACAGGTCGCCTTGGCCTTGTGTTTTGGATCATTGTCATGTTGGAATGCCCAAGTACATTCCATGCGCTTCCTCTAGTATTTTTTAAAAAACATACTGCATTCATCTTGCCAACAATTTTGACCAAATTTCCTGTGCCTTTGTAGCTCACACATCCCCAAAACATCAGCGATCCACCTCCGTGTTTCACAGTAGGAATGGAGTACCTATCAACATAGGCCTTGTTGACTCCTCTCCAAATGTAGCGTTTATGATTGTGGCCAAAAAGCTAAATTTTGGTCTCATCATTCCAAATGACTTTGTGCCAGAAGGTTTGAGGCTTGTCTCTGTGCTGTTTGACATATTGTAAGCGGGATGCTTTGTGGCATTTGCATAGTAATGGCTTTCTTCTGGCGACTCGACCATGCAGCCCATCTTTACTCAAGTGCCTCCTTATTGTGCATCTTGAAACAGCCACACCACATGTTTTCAGAGAGTCCTGTATTCCACCTGAAGTTATTTGTGGGTATTTTAGTTGGTCTACCTGCCATGGTTTGGTTTCAACAGAACCGCTCATTCTCCACTTCTTGATTAGAGTTTGAACACTGCTGATTGGCATTCTCAATTCCTTGGGTATCTTTTTATATCCCTTTCCTCTTTTATACAGTTCAACTACCTTTTCCTGCAGATCCTTTGACAATTCTTTTGGTTTCCCCATGACTCAGAATCCAGAAACATCAGTGCAGCACTGGATGAAAGATGCAAGGGTCTGTCAGGAGTCCAGTAATGTATTGACCTTTTATACACACACTAATTACAAGCAAACAGATCACAGGTGAGGATGGTTACCTTTAATAGCCATTCAAACCCCTTTGTGTCAACTTGTGTGCATGTTATCAGGCCAAAATCACCAGGGTATGTAAACTTTTGATCAGGGTCATTTGGGTAGTTTCTGTTGCCATTATGATTTTAAAAGAGTGAATAAGAGTGAAAGAAATTCTTTGTGTTATCATTCATATTCTCTGAAAAATGGCCAAGAAATCATAAATTCTGCCAGGGTATGTAAACTTATGAGCACAAATGTATATTACACGCATTAGGTCCCATTAACACCGGAGTGTAGAGTTCCCACTCATTTTTTTTCTGTTCACTTGAATGGGCTGCCCTATGTGTGAGGAAGCACCCTAACCTTTTTTGGATTGGAGCATGGAGTTATTTTAAACTCTCTCACTGACTATCAAAACTAACTGTCAAAACCTCACACTGAACCTCATGCATATTGGATTCTGTGCCACTCCACTCTTCCTCCAGACCCTGGGACCTTGATTTCCAAATGAAATGCAAATTTTTCCACAGACCGTGAGGATTTTGGGAGTCATGTCATCTGCTGGTGTTGGCCCACTGTGTTTTATCAAGTCCAAAGTCAGCGCAGCCCTCTACCAGGAAATTCTAAAGCAATTCATGCTTCCCTCTGCTGACCAGCTTTATGGAGATTTCATTTTCCAGCAGGACTTGCCACCTGCCCACACTGCCAAAAGTACCAATACCTGGTTTAATGATCATGGTATCCCTGTGCTTGATTGGCCAGCAAACTCGCCTGACCTAAATCACATAGCGAATCTGTGGGGTATTGTCAAAAGGAAGATGAGAGACTCCAGACCCAACAATGCAGACAAGCTTAAAGAAGAGGAAGTAAAGCCTTCCCCCCAAAAAAAAAAAAAAACGAACCTGCAAGGCAAAGGCATAATGAGCTAGTATGCATAGCATACTAGCTCATTATGAATAACTTACCTGAGAACGAAGCCCCCGAAGCGACTCTCATCCATGACCTTCTCCGGCGCCATCAAGCCCGGAGTGACTTCCGGGTCTCGCCGCTCCAGCACTGTCATTCGCTGGATTGGCGATGACGTCACTCCCGCGCATGCGCACGAAAGCAACATATCGCCGTGATCTCGGCATACGCAGTTCGCCTGTACGCCGCTGTCTACCGCGCATGCCTCTATTTTTCTAAATATCTCCTAAACCATGTAGGTTTAGGAGATATTTATTGGACCTACAGGTAAGCCTTAATCTAGGCTTACCTGTAGGCCAAAGTGGTTTGTAAGGGTTTACAACCACTTTAAGGCCGGTATCAAAGCAACCTGGGCTTCCATAACACCTCAGCAATACCACAGGCTGATTGTCTCCATGCCATGCCTCATTGATGCAGTAATTCATGCAAAAGGAGTACCGACCAAGTATTGAGTGGATACTATACTGTACATGGACATACTTTTCAGTAAGCCAACATTTCTGTATTAAAAATCTTTTTTTTTTATCGGTCTTATGTAATATTCTAATTTTCTGAAATACAGAATTTGGGGTTTTCACTAGCTGTAAGCCATAATCATCAAAATTAAAAGAAAGAAATGCTTGAAATATATCACTCTGTGTGTAACACATCTATATAAAATATGAGCGTTACTTTTTAAATTGAATTACTGAAATAAATGAACTTTTTGATGATATTCATATTTTACAAGATGCACCTGTATATACAGTATACACATTTCTGTACAGGTGTGGGTACTGCATGCATAATTATGAATCATTAAAACATAACTTTTTTTTTTTTTATATATATAAGACTTTTTGAGTTTTAATTGGCTACCTGTGAACTTTTAAACTGGGCAAAAAAAAGAAAAAACATATCACGTTTGCTTTTATTGACCTCTAGTTTTACATAAACAGTAAAATCTATATTCCAAAAGGACCTAAATAAACTGAGAAAGACCTAAGTTCAGAGCTTTACAAATAATGTGGAACATAAAGATTTTTGTTGGGTTTATCGGCTGATGCATTCCATCTTTAACTGCCCTTTTATCTGACTTTAGGGGTGGAGGTTAAATTACTGCACAAACAATAGTGCATGTTCACAGACACAAGATAAGCACATGCAGAAGAGGGAAGTGCGTTTCAAAGTGCTCATGTAATAGCTATTTTACTTGAAAACCTTACCAGGCTGGCTTTGCTTGTTTAGGATCAGAGGCCAGCCTGTTTATGTAGGCCACTGTGCTCTAGGGCGCATACACGTTATTAACTCAACAGCTCTCAGGCACCTTCTACAGTAGTTTACTGATTTCTACCCAGTCCCATGCTCTTTTATTTTAAATTAAAACAATATGATCGGCTAACAGGGATAAGAGAATCTGCCTGGGTTTAGTTCAATTTTGTGATTTTTGTTCGAAGCTTAAAGTTTACAAACATTGCAGCAAACCCCACTCAAGTCTACAGAGCAAATCTTGCTATTGGATTCTGGCCATTTGCAGGGCAAATAAGCAAGCTTTTGTCAAATACAGGGCATGGGAAATTAGGCATCACCATGACAGACCGCTTTCAAAATAAAAAAATAAATAAATAACCAGTATCTCTCCATACATAGAATCGTCAGCTCTACCTAACAACCCCAACACACACTGACATTATGGATGCCATAAGTCCATCTTTTTATAGAAAAAGGCATTCTGAAAAATAATCCTCCCTCTTCTAACTCCAGACCAGGGGCAAATGCTATTCTGGTGGCAAACCTGTGAGCTTCAAAATTTGTAAACTTTTCAAATCTTTAGGATTCACCATGAAACTATTGTAAAATTGAACCTGAAGTACATCCCTACTGGCTATGGACAGGCTATATTTTATTATTGGCAGAATACTTCTATACTTTATGATCAGCAAATAATCAATGACATTTTATAAAGTATGCGCTGTTTTTTGTGTCACATGTGGTTTTAAAGCTTAGAAATTCAAACAAACCCACCATAACATAAAAGGTCAGAATTCAACCCAATGGAAATGCAGACAGCAAAAGGTAGCAGTATCTCCTTTTTTTTATAGATTAATCTTTTTTTTAATTTTATTTTCATAAGAAATTACAAACACACCTGATCATTGCAGACAGGTTATCTTGAATAATACAAATCTATCACGAAAAATTCTGAGGTCCAAAATGGCAAATAGAACAGCGTAGTATCTTCTTTTTTTAGTCTGTGCACTCAGAGCAATGACTCAAAGAGCTCCCTTTCTATCCTGATAGTTATAGAGAAGGCCTATTTCATGGAGGTGACTATCAATATCAGAATTATCTGTACTTCATAGCAGTCACATACTTCTCCTATGGGTCACAGAAGTGACCTAGGTTGGCACTCCTGTGACCCAGATTCAGCATCCCCTCTTTTCCTCTGTAATCATCTGGGAACTGAGGAGACTAGTTGCTGGAGTTTTGGGAGAGCAATGTTGTCCCATTCTTACCTGAGCATATGCTGCTCTAAAACCTGGATATGTCTTTCAGCACTGAAGGTGCCTTTCAGATGTGCAAGCCCATTCCATGCGCACTAATGCACCTCCATGCCTTTAGCTTTTGAATTAAGTGCTAATAACAAGCTGGAAGGTCCTTCTCCTTTTTAGTCTGGAAAATGCGGCTCACATGGTTGGCAAAATAATTGTCAAATTTTGATTTGTTTGGCCACAGAACATTTTTACACTTTGCAACAGACCATTTTAAATGAGCTTTGCCCTAGAGAAGACAGGGGCATTTCTGGATCATGTTCAGATATGGCTTCTTCTTTGCAGGATAGAGCTTTAAACAGTGAGTTTTGGATTAATGCCTGTTTTTAATGCAGTGCAGTCTGAGAGCCCAAAGAACACGGGCATCCAATAATGCGTTGCACACAGAGATTTCTCCAGATTCTCTGAATCTTTTGATGACATTATGTACTGTGGATGATGACCAGGTACCAATGGGAATGGACTTTATATGGGCCTCCAACGCAGAGACATTCACAGAGCAAGATTGTGGCCAGCCAGTGACAGGGTCTACAGTGACATCAAGGTCAGATTCCCACTTACTGATATAGGATGGAGACTGAGGAAAAAGCTTGAAAAGCATCATAAGATACAGGGTGGAAATTTGCCCCAGAGCATGGGGATCTTTTTCATTAATATGTTCAAATGTGGTTAGTTGGTCCGTGGATGAATGGGAGGATGAGATAGTATGAAAGAAGCATTTAATTTGAAGATAGTAAAAAAGTTCTGTTGGAGACAATTAATAGCGTTGTAATAGCGTCAGTAAAATTAAAATTCCGTCAGGGCCTGCTATCTGATATAATCTAGTTAGTTTGAGAGCAGCTCAGATGCCGAAGGAGGCAGCAGAGGTATAGACTGGGTAAAAGAAGGAGTTCTGCATGAAAGATAACATAGGGATATGAGGCAAGAGACAAGAGGAGACCCGCTCTATGTTGGCCCCAAAGGGAAAGGAAGTATAAAGTAATAGGGTTCATGGTAAATTTACGATACTTTGGGGCAAGCCAGAGCAGATTGGTGATTGCTAATGGATCACACTCTGTTGATTCCAGGCTCACCCACAGAGGTGTTTCTGTTGTCCCTTGTAGTTTGGTCAATTGAGCCATCTGGGTGGCATGGTAATACTGTATCAAATGGGGAAGCCCCAGGCCCCTGCAAATTTTAGGCTTAAGTAATACCTAAGAACGCCTAAGAAGTGAGTTTGGTTAGCATAGAAGGGTAATTGGTATAGTGAATTAAACGTAGCTGTTAAATGTATACCCAAGTATGGGATAGAGTCAGTGGACCACGAATAGAGAAACAAAGTTTGTAAGGAGGCAAGGTCTTGTGACGAGAAATTAAAAATAAGGACTTGATTGACCCTCAGGCCAGATATGTCAGCAAACTTTTCAAGGATCTGCAATAGATAAGGGGGGGTTACATAATGGGACAGCATACAAAGAAGAACGTTGTCAATAAACAAGCTGATCTTGTGACAAGGGCCCCGATAGTTCAATGCCTTTAACAGGGGAAGAATGGATTAGTTGATCTAGGGGTTCTCGTGCCCCATGCTATAATGAATGGTTTGGACTTATATCCAGAATATTTGAGATAGGCTTGATGTATGATTGATGTATAAAGGGAAAAAATCCAATGGCGGAAATGGGAGTCAAGGTTCAATAGAGAGATCAGCCAGTAATGCAACCTAGTGGTGCTGTCGGTGTTAGGCTTTAGGAGCATAGGAATAATGGCCATATGGGTTTCCTGATGGAATATTCTGCCTTTTAAAGACTGTTAAAAGCAGAAAACAGGAGAGGTGCTAAGAGATCCACATATTTCTTATAAAATGTAGCAGCAGCAGCAGTTGGGGTCTGTTTTTTTATGTGGTTTCAGTTGCCATCAAAACTTCTTCTAGAGTTATAGGCTGGTCGAGAGATTTGTTTTTGGGCCAAAGATAAGGATTGTACATATTGTTGTGTACAACATGGATAAATGTTTAAGAAATTCTCCCAGAACGCAACAGGATTGCTCGTGAAATGGACAGCTTCAAACAAATAGGTTTGTGGGCATGATCTTGGTTGTGAGTTTTCATTTTCTTTTGTGAATACAAAATGTGTTTATCATATTTGTAAATCATTGCATTCTGTTTTTATGTAGATTTTACACAGCGTTCCAACTTTGGGAATTAGGGTCGTATATAGGCAGCAGTGACAATTAACACTGCAGATACAACTTTTGCTTTTGCTGCCTGTCCATATTTTAGATATAATAGAAGCTGTTAGACTATTAAACATACCAGAGATACACTGCCTTGCTCCAGAGTGGACATGTTGGACTGGAGTAGATGACAAGAGAACTCACTTCCCAGATTAAGGCCCCTTTCACATGGACAATGTCCGGTTAGATTAGCAGGGGATCCCTGAACATATTCCCTGCTGAATCAGAGCAGAACTAAATAGATGTCATGTTTGTGGCACCTGTGCCCATTCATTTTTTTGTTGCAAGAGCTTTCCAGACCCACATTAGATCTGCATCTGTACATCAGACTACCTCCAATCCATTACGTTTATGTCCAAATTAACATAAGGCTCTAAGCACAGCCCAACAATGGTGCCCCTGCTGGCCTTTCTGTTGCTTAACTGACAAGACACGGAGACTTAGTAATTGCTGAAAGTGAAATAAAAATTTGAAAATGTATAAAACTTATTTTTCTTCCATATCAGCTACAGGTCAGACCCCACAAATATATTACATAATTAGCATTGATCAAAAATAAAGCAACTTGCTGAGCGCTTTTATTTAGAGGGAAATCGCTTCTTTGATAAATGTTAATTAAAAATAATAACTTTTACTGTACATTTGTTTTCACTCTGAGGTAACGATTCTCACTTTGATGTTCACAAAAATGAAACATTTACTTAAAACTCGTTTATTTAAAAAAAAATCTTTGCTAATACGTTTTCACTTTGAACTTAAAACCTGTGAGCAAATTATTTACTTATACCTTAATATTTTAATGCAAATCCAGCAGAACGAGCACTTGTGTTGCAGGATGTAAACAAGCATCAGAGGCTGCGGCAGTGGGATCTTAATAAGTATACAACTGTTGAGGGGCAGAGTGGAATTGGTTAGCTCAGGGCAAAGGGGAAAAAAAGATAAGTAGCCTTTGTTTTAAGCGTATGATAGCTAGGATGAAAAAGTCTGTGATATAGTGTAAAATATGTTTGATGTTGGGCTGCTGTACTCCAATGCTAGGGTGCATATAAATATACCATCAATATAATAAGTGTACTGTGACTTTTAAATGCTACATGCATACTAGGGATGGGCCTAACACCCCCTGGTTCGGTTCGCACCAGAACATGCGAACAGGCAAAAAGTTCTAACGAACATGCAAACCCTATTAAAGTCTATAGGACAGGAACATAAAAAATCAAAAGTGCTCATTTTAAGGGCTTAGATGCAAGTTATTGCCGTAAAAAGTGTATGGGGACCCGGGTACTGCCCTAGGGGACATGTATCAATGCAAAAAAAAAGTTTTTAAAACAACCGTATTTTCAGGAGCAGTGATTTTAATAATGCTTTAAGTGAAACAATAAAAATGAAATATTTCTTTAAATATCGTGCATGGGTCCCCGTGGTCTGCCTGTAAAGTGGCGCATCTGTGCCAGGCCCAAAAGGGCCTGGTATGGTATGGATTTTGGGGGGGCCCCATGCTGTTTTTTTCTTAATTCTTTCATAGGGTTCCCCTTAACCACGTCAATGCACTGTATTATATACTGTATATGGACTGCACTGAATATATATATATATATATATATATATATATATATATATATATAAAATATACTAGACTGCCTGCACTGTATATATATATAGTCTACACTGAATGCACTGTATATATAATCTACACTGAATATATATATATATATATATATATATATATATATATATATATATATATATATATACTAAACTGCCTGCACGGCACTAACTTACCTGCCTAATCTAGCTCGGGTCCTCTCAATCTCCTCCACGTATCACACTACATACGGCTGCCGTGTGAGCAGCCTTACATAGTGTGGGGCGTGGACTTAGCCCCCTGAGTTATGATTGGCCAATCATGGCTCTCACAGCAGATCGTGCTGTGATTGGCCAAAGCATTCAGGTTAGGTGCATGCTTTGGCCAATCAGCAGCCATCTGAGCTGCAGTGCATTATGGGGCACTTGGCGGCGCTCAAATTTGTCACATGGATGGATGGATTTGGGGGGACCCCTACACCGTTTTTTCAGCGTAAGTATTCCCCTTTAAATCCATACCAGGTGACGGGGCTAGCGAGGTGTCAATCTCGCTGATCAAGGTGGCGGCATTGACTTCCTCCGCTAGTCCCGTCTACCTGGAGTCACGTTCTAAATGAACGTACTTTACTCCGTGTGTGGGGCAAGTCCGTTCATTTCTAAAGTCCAGCGGACTAGCACACAGACGGCCGGATTGTCCGCCGGACTGCTGAGTCCGGCGGACAATTTTGAGTCAAAACTTCTTACTAAGTCCGCTGGACTTTTGGGAAGAAAAAGTCTGCCAGAGCCCACACACGGGAGGATTGTCCGGCGAACTCTAGTCCAGCGGACAATCCCGCCGTATAGTCCGCTCGTGTGTACGCGGCATAAGCCTAATCATGAGAGTGGTAGGCAAATTAATTTGGTGAGTTTCCACCAGATGGGAGCCGTTCTAATGTGACACATAGGGTGGTGGATACCTTACAGTGTTTTTTCTTAATTATGACATCAATGGGACTATCATCCAATTTATTTATTTTTTCGTTGTTTAGGACCGCTATTGGACTTTTGTTTTGTTTTGCTATTTATGACATTTTCATTTTATTGTCTTTTATATTTCCTATATTTTTGCACATGGAATATTATATATATTCAATCACCATATTTGTGTATTGAACACTGAATAATTAGGTGTTATTGATGCACTACTGTGAATTTTGCTATATATATATATATATATATATGCGCTTTGGTTTATATATTTAATATTCCCTGGTTTTGATATTTTACATTATACTTAAGTTCTGTGTGGGAACACTAGCTAGCAGCAGCTTTACTTATATAATTTTGGATTGACACAGTAACGTTTCCACATATTTTTGGTTTAGCACTTTAAAGGTACCGCAGGAGTTGCAATTTGTACAAAAATCTGTGGTGCCCCCTTCCCTTGGTGCCTTAAGCATGTACTTTTTTGTACAATGCTTTAACAAAATTTTAACCTACTCAGATTTGTGACTATCAGAATTCAATAAAGACTCTGCAAGTTTTCACAATATAGAAACCAGCAAACAGAATAATATGTCATTAGTTAATCAGTTATTGTTAAGCCACTAACCAAAATAGCTAAGAGGTGTAAATGATGGGGAAACCCTATGTGACGGGTTACTGCTACCTGAGAAGCAATAGTAGCTGCAACACAACAGGCTTTTATTGCAGAAGAGACTATACAGGTTTATCCCCCTTCTACAATAAAAGCTGCCGTTATGTCTGCCAGCAATGTTTCTGCTTTGGGTGCTCTGAGCCATGCATGCTCAGCTCAATTTTAATTCTCAGCAACCCTTTGATACAAAGATAAATTGACTCCAATGCACATGTATGGGAGCTGAGTCATCTTTATCTAGCCAATGACAGATGCTATAGATGTAGAGCCCAGAATAAGATGAGCAAAGTTGTCAGTGGAGCGACAAGGGAAATCCCAGTTGTTGCATTATTGAAGAGGATGATTCGGTAGGTTAGTCTGCCATAATGTGCAACTATGCTATGCATAGTTGCACATTATGGCTGCACCACTTAAAGTACATACATGCTAAATAATGTATAAGCGTAACACCTACAGGTACACCTACCTTACAAAGATATCACAGTATTGATATACTTGCCATCTTAGTTCAGGAATCACCCATGGTTGGCATCTACTGCCTGCATTAAAATGCTGACTTAGATAGTTCAGAATCACATTGTTCTGAACTATCTCTGAGGTCTACAAAGCTCCCCTCTATATTATTGGGAAGGGACAGAATCCTATAGTCCTATCCTGTATCTATTGTTCTGATACATTAGGGTGAATAAGTGTTGCCAAGATAGAAAGTGTAGAACTGCAAAATTCACCAGGTGAAAATAAAGAGAAAAAAGAAAATGAATGTAGCCACTGCATCTAGGGATTGGTAAGCTGCAATATATAAAATTTTTGTTCTTGGGGTTAGATACACTTTAATAGGTTTGGGTTTGTCTTGTTCTTACTGAACCTTCAGAATAATGGATAGAACATTCTCCAAGAGGCCTTGACACCTATTCTACTGGCTTTGCTTTAAATGGGTTTTTCCATACTGGTAATCTACCCTTTGTATGACAAATAAAATGGCTTAGAACGGCAATAGCCTGTAGCTGGATGCATTACATCGGGATACTGGTCCCTGAAAGCATATTGAATTACTGATCTTTTACCATTTGACTCGCTCAGTGCGCTAATCTGAACATTAGTTCTGCCAAATTTGAGCTGGTAATGACTGTGAAATGCGGAAATGTTTCTTTTCATAAAAAGTCAGGTTTATCTCACACGTACAGTAGCTTAAGAGGAAAGGTTCCATGCTAGAACAATCACAGATAAAGACATCAGAGGGACAAGGCCGCCAGAAAATAATACATGACATTTTCTCTGAATCACACAAAAGCGAAGCAGTAGTCCATAGATAAATCTGCAGAAACATGGAACGCGAGAAAGAGAAAGCATGATACAAAAATGACGCTTGAACAAGGGGCTGTAGGGAACACATCTGGAGTTATGGATTTGAACCCTTCCTCTGCTGTACAGACTGCTTTTGCGTCACTATCCTAAGAGTATGGATAAAAGACTGTCTAAAAAGCAACCTGTATTGAGAGATATATGGAGACTGCCATTACAAGCTTCCTTCAGAGAACCAAAATTCCTGTCATGTTCGTTATTTGGTTATTTTGAATAGGTTATATGGTTATTTTGAATAGTGAGAAGGTATCGAGAGCTTCTGATTGTTAAAAATTCCTTTATTTGGAAACAAGTAAACATAAAATTGCAAACTAGACATGTGCACACTGAAATATTTTGTTTTGGAGTTTCATTTTTATCCGAAGAATACATTTATTTAGTTACTCCCGAAATTAGTTTTTATTTATTTTGTTTCGTTAAAAATGCATTCGTCCGAAAATCCAAAATAATTAAGGTCGAATCTGTCATTAAAGGCTTATGGTGTCTGTCGAATGTTCTAAGACTTTACGGAGAAGCTAAACTGTACGACGCCGCAATCGTACATTTACGGTCGAATGTTCTGCCTACAAGCTATAGTAGAATTCTAATGTTGTATGACATTAGAATTCTTCTATAGCCTATGGGCAGAGCATTTGACCATAAATGTCCGCTCGCGCCGACTGCTTTGTCAAATCTTTATGTCAAATCTTTTCTCTCTATGCCGAATAATCTTGGACTAATAGGGTTAGGTTAGGCACAATCAACCTTTTTTGCTATTGTCTCTATAATGTGGAATCTTTTCTCTCTATGTCGAATCTTTTCTCTCTATGTCGAATCTTTTCTCTCTATGTCGAATCTTTTCTCTCTATGTCGAATAATCTTGAACTAATAGAGCTAAGGTTAGGCACATTCGACCACAGGTTCGATGCACACAGATCCCTATTGTCTGCATCATGCCGAATCTCCTATATATATCGAACTGTTGTCACAATGAAAATGAAAATAAAGCATTTGTTTATGTCGGATCTTTCGGTTTTCGGATTCTGCACTTTCGTTATTGTTGGTTAAAACGATAACGAAAATACCTGAAATTCAGACGAAAATGCATTCGGACGAAAACGAATGCACATGTCTATTGTCAACAAATTTTTGTGGTTATACCCCTTCGTTAGGTCTAAAAGCTTGGAAATTTTGGTGCATGGTAGGTAATGGAGCAACGTGTAATGCCTTGGATGAAACAGGACTTGCATTCTGTATGTTCAGGTGCATATCAAACCTCTAAAACGACTGAAAGATGCATGCAGTCAATGACATTGAGTATCCCGATCTGCATACCTGTTCCAGGTTAGAGGCTCAGCAATAACTAAAGCCACTGGTTCATCATAACTCCCAATAGTTTCCAAAAGAAGAGCCAGCAGTGACATACTACTTATTTCCATCAACATAGTTTTTGCTTGAACCTATGGATTCTTTGTATATCAGCCTACTTGGCGAAGACCCTGAATCCGGAATCCTGTCCCACAAAAAAGATTTACTTCAAAATAAAATATTCAAAAAGATGCTTTTGGAGCTGGACGTGTAGTCAGATGATGGAAAAAGTCAAACAAGCTCAATAGTTCTGGTTAGGCAGCTCCCACATAGCAATGTTTCCCTTGATGGGCAATCAACAGTAACTCAAACGATAGATATAAAGGAGTGCCAGACCAAAACTAGATAAAGTCCAAGATAACTCCAATTATTTGCAATAAAGTCTTATAAAAAAATAGCCAACACATTTTGGGGGCAACACCACTCCCCCTTCAACAGGGCTCCACATAGGATAAAGCATGGATGGAGTCGGAGAAAACTGTGACTTCCCATATCTGGGTGGTGTGCTTACCATCACTTCTCTTCCAGCCAACTAATACACCATTTATACATGTCTATGTACACAGCCTGTGTGGTTTTAAACATCATTTTAGGGCACCACAGTCTAATTCTTAACATCAATGAAATCTGACAGTGCAGATTCAGAAGTATGTTTTTTCAGATTGCATATTTTTTTGCATGCAGTTTGTCCTATTCAAGCAGATTTAGAACTTCATTTGTATTCAACTGTTATTGGGGAAAAAAGTACATGACTTTTGAATGAAGTTGCAATGCTTCCACCACACCTTTTTGAAAAGTAGCTGATAATCACTATTTAAATAAAAATAAAACTTAATTTAACCACTTCAGCCCCGAAAGAATTTGCCCCCTTCCTGACCAGGCCATTTTTGCAATACGGCACTGCGACGCTTTGACTAACAATTGCGCGGTCGTGCAATGTTATGTCCTTTCTTCCCCACAAATAGAGCTTTCTTTTGGTGGGACGATCACCTCTTCGTTTTTTATTTTTTGCACTATAAACATAAAAAAAGAGCGCCAATTTTGAAAAAACACAATATTTTGTACGTTTTGCTATAATAAAAATCCCCAAAAATATGTTTTTCCTCAGTTTAGGCCGACATGTATTCTTCTACATATTTTTGGTAAAAAAAATGGCAATAAGCGTATATTGATTAGTTTGCGCAAAAGTTATAGCGTCTACAAAATAGGGGATAGATTTATGTAATTTTTATTATTATTTTTTTTTACTAGTAATAGCGTGCTGTGACGTCTTAAAGGAGCGAGGTACAGCTATGGCGATTTGCGCAGCCGTGCCAACGTGCCGCAGTATAACTGCAGTATAACTGCGGCGGCTGGTCGGCTAGTGGTTAAAGAATAACTAAAGCCAAAACTTTTTTAAATTTGGATAATGGGGAATGGTTAAAACACCTTTTTTGCCATCTGTGCAATCATATCAAATGCCTAAATGCTGCTTAAATTAATGTGAACACATGTTTACATGAGAAACGATCTAACAAACAGTTCCGTTCAAAGCCCCACCAGATTCAGCCCAGGTGCTTGTCTCACCCAATAGTCAGCTAAAAAAAAAAAAAAACAGTGCACGCTTCTTTTACATTTTTCTCGTTCATTACATGGTTTACCCCCAGTACTTGGATTTAGGGTTTCACAGAGGGTTACCTTTTCCTGCATCGGCTTAGGATGTCTGTGTACTAAAGACCTAAAGTAATATGCTTACTCACCTTTTCATTGTCAAATACATGCTTTCATCCTTCAAATTAAACTAGACCAGTCTAGACAAAAAGGAACTGTAAAGATACACTCCAGTAAAACCTACTCATAGCTTACTTTCTTAGTGAAGAACCATGCTAGTGGGCTACAGTGGAAGGAACTCTGGACAGCCACACACCGGGAAAAACTTAAAATCCTGTGCTTTTATTAACACAAAAGATCACATCAAAAAAAACAATCCACGGCAATAAAGGGGGCACAAAAATAGCTGACGCGTTTCGCACCGAGATCGGTGCTTATTCATAGCTGGAGAACCACATTCACATTGAAGAACCACGCTATAAAGGGTTCAAAATGCAAATATCATGGAGAATAATCAGAGTAGGCAGTGCCTGATCTAATACAGTGACTACTTGAGTCATGAAACATGTTTGCTTGCAAATTAAATAAGGCTTTCCTATTTCCTATCTGGATTATTTTTAGAAGCTCCTCGCCATCAGCCAATCGTGATTTCTACCTGCACAATTAGCATGGTTTTTAGGGTGTTCCCTAGTTTAATTTTTATTCTGTTCCTCGTCCTTTACAACCAGTTACCCCACTAGGTTTTGAAATACTCTGTAGTTTAGCTCACCTTCAACAGCTCTGGATCTTCAAAAATGTAGGCCATTTTTTTTTCACTGGTTTCAATACAATGTTGTCTTCAAACCCAATGAAGCCTTGTCCCTGTGTGTTACTGTGTGAGAGGGAGGTTAGACAGGACAAAGATTGTAAAGTTTTCAAACATTCTAAAGCAGGGGTCCTCAAACTTTCTTAATAAAGGGCCCGTTTCCTGCCCCTTCGATTTTTGGGGGGCCGGACTGTGGCCCGTGGGAGTAGAAAATGGTATCAGTAAAAAATAATAGTGCCCCATCAATGGTGTCAGTGAGAAGACTTGCGTCCCATCTTTGATGTCAGTGGAGGAATAGTTCCTTAACCTTGGTGTCAGTAAGGGGAAAAGTACCACATCTTTGGTGTCATTGGCAGTACAGTACCTCATATCAGTGGGGAATAGTGTCCCAAGGGCCATTTAAAGGCAAGAAAAGGGCTGCATCTGACCCACGGGCTGCAGTTTGAGGACCACTGCTCTAAATCACAAATACGTGGGAATCCTTAAATATATGCTTATAATAAAAAGGAAAACTCATTTTAAAATACATTGGGAGAGCTTTCTGTCTTTGTTGTGAACACATTGTTTTCTGAATTCCTTCCTGGTTCCACAGAGTAAGCTGGTGGGTACAGCTTTTCATGTTCCTACCTCTGACCTGTCATCTGACATATGCTACATGGAAGCCTGTCCCGAAATATAAAGGCGGTCCTTTCTGACCTCTTTCTAAATATGATAGTTGCCTTGCTCTCATGCTGATCCAGTACCTTAACCACTTCAGCCCCGGACCAATTGGCAGCCAAAGGACCAGGCCCCTTTTTGCGATTCGGCACTGCGTCGATTTAACTGACAATTGCGCGGTCGTGCGACGTGGCTCCCAAACAAAATTGGCGTCCTTTTTTTCCCACAAATAGAGATTTCTTTTGGTGGTATTTGATCGCCCCTGCGGTTTTTATTTTTTGCGCTATAAACAAAAATAGAGCGACAATTTTGAAAAAAATGCAACATTTTTTGCTTTTTGCTATAAGAAATATCCCCAAAAAATATATATAAAAAAAATGTCTTTTCTCAGTTTAGGCCGATACGTATTCTTCTACATATTTTTGGTAAAAAAAAATCGCAATTAGCGATTATTGATTGGTTTGCGCAAAAGTTATAGCGTTTACAAAATAGGGGATAGTTTTATAGCATTTTTATTAATATATTTTTTTTTACTAGTAATGGCGGCGATCAGCGATTTTTATTGTGACTGCGACATTATGGCGGACACATCGGACATTTTTGACACATTTTTGGGACCATTGTCATTTATACAGCAATCAATGCTATTTAAATGCATTGATTCCTGTATGAATGACAGTTGTAGTGAAAGAGTTAACCACTAGGGGGAGGGGTTATGGGCTGTGACGTGTGTGTGTTTTTTTACATTAGGGGCGGGGCTGACGTCTGACGTCATTGATCGGCTTTCCCGAGGACCGGGAACAGCCAATCAATGACAGGCAGAGTAGGAAGCGCGGGGAGAGGTTTCATTACGGAGCTTTCCCTTCACTTCCTGTCCCACAATCAAACAGGAAGTGGGAGGAAATACCTGCAAATTTAAAGAAATTTCTTGGAGACACCCAGGTCACCATAACTAGTGTACCCATTGGAAAATTTCCCCTCTATTACTTTTCTGGGGACAATCTAATATTTGTGACTTTCTTTTATTTTCACTTTCAATGATAATTGTAAACAGGACACATTGAGAGGGTGAATCTCCCTACAGTGAGCAGTAAAACCTGACAAGCTTTCCAATCCCTCTCCACTATCGAAAACGAAAAAAAAAAAGTTTTGCCTTTGGCTGCCAATTTTTTTTAAAAAATGGCTTCACCCGGAAAAACTCCACTTCTGGGAGGGATAACGGGCAGTATGGTTCTGTAATGCCATGCAACGTAATAATAGTGAAGGACAGTGGCCATTTGTTACAATTGTTCGGTTTGTGTGCGGTTCATAGGTGCAAACCCAGCGGCTGCAGAACATTTCCAATTTGTAAAAGCTTTCCTTTTTCTTCTATTTTTGTTTTTCTCAGCTTGCCTTGTTTCAATAACTACACTAACTTGAATGAAAGCTCTGAAAGTTCCCCAGGAAATTGTAATTGTAGCTTAATGTCTGCAATTTATGTTGCACTTTCATCCCTGCTGGGATGTTTACTATAGCAGTTTGAAAACTTTTTATTGTGACAGCGCAGATGACCATTCGTGACCTGTTCTTGTTAAATGTCACAAAACTCAATTAACAAAAGACTTTGTGGATCACCGTGAGATAAACTGGCCATAGCTGCATAGAATTTTGAACAATAATTCTTAGGAAAAGTCTTAGGAATATTTGTAAGAAAATTCTCAGAACATTCATATGTCGTTCAAAAGATTTTGTTTGCTTTTAACATTTGATTTTGGAATGAAGGTACTTTATCAAAGGAAATCGACATACATTGTTATAAGTTTGTTGGGAAAAAAATTCAATTCTGCTCAAAAACAAACGACCCATTAATGATGAGAAACCATGAAATAAGCCAATGAGCCACTAAAGCTGTACAGCAAACCATTCAGCCATCCACAGGTTTGCTCAGTTTTCTATAATGGTCACTGCAGGTATGCGTTTTGGTGTTGGCATCTCAATGCTGCTTTGCTTAGGCTGCTTTCACACTGGGGCGGTTTTCAGGCGGTACAGCGCTAAAAATAGCGCCTGTACACCGCCTGAAAAAACCGGCCCCATTCACTCCAGTGTGAAAGCCGGCGGGCTTTCACACTGGAGCGGTGCGCTAGCAGGACCGCAACAAAAGTCCTGCTAGCAGCATCTTTGGAGCGGTGAAGGAGCGGTGTATTTACCACTCCTATACCGCTCCTTCCCATTGAAATCAATGGGAAACCGCGGGGATACCGCCCGCAAACCGCCGCTGCAGCGGCGCTTTGCGGAGGTTTTTAACCCTTTTGCGGCCGCTAGCGGGGGTTAAAACCACCCCGCTAGCGGCCGCATACCGCGGGTAAAACGATGGTAAAGCAGCGCTAAATATAGCGCTGCTTTACCGTCGCCGCCCCGCACCGCCCCAGTGTGAAAGCAGCCTCAAAGTGGAAGTAAACCCTCCTATCGTTTTCAGCCAAGGAAGCTGCCATCTTGGCCTCCATTTAATCTTTAACTGCCATGAAGCTGCACATATGATCAGTTATGACACCAGCCATAAGATGGTTTGACAGTTTGGTTGAGAGTACAACCAATGTGACAGTTAGTATTTCTGGCATGCCGGGAATGTAACTGTTTTTTCAAACTGTTAGATCGATGGGTTTACTTATGCTTTAAGTGTAGAGCGAGGGTTCTCAGTACCAAACCTCTAGCAAGGAAAAGATATCTAAAGATTAAAAGGAGTTAACATGGTGTTTGGTGTTAAGTTTAGAGCAGTGGTTAAGGGTTATGGTTTAGGTTTAAGAAGAGTTAAGTGCTAGGAAATTTTTAAAATTAAGGTTAAAGTGCCTTCCTAGCCATAAAGTCTTTTTCTTGGATAGAATAAGGAATGATTAGAACCTCTGGCAGTCTTCTTACTGTCTGTTGCCTTGTTCAGGAGGTTTCCCTTAATTTCCTGTCCTATAAACAATGTTGACACAGGGACATTAAGAGAGGGGAAATCACACTAATAGGGACCCAATGGCAAAACCCCCCCGAAAAACATTGTATTAGTAGTGAGTAGAGAGGAACTCTTCCCAATAAGACACAAACAGCAAATGATAAATGTGAGCCTCTTGCAGTGTTAAAAACCACCACTTTTTTTACTGATCTGAACACAGATGCATTGTTGTCTATAGAACAATGCACACTTCTGGGTAAAGATCACCAATACAGCGATAAGTACAGATCTGTAAAATAAAAATAGAACATGTTACGTTTTAGTGCAGGAATTTTTGCGTAAATGTCTGCAACACAGGTAACTGGAAGAGGATGAAGAATTTAGCACATCTATACGCATATGCACATTTACACTCCTATACACACCTATATGCAAGGTCTTTGTGGAACATTTTACTCCGGATTAGGGATGAGCCGAACACCCCTGGGTTCGGTTCGCACCAGAACCTGCGAACGGACCTAAAGTTCGCGCGAACATTAGAACCCTATTAATTACAATGGACGCGAACGTTCGAAATCAAAAGTGCTAATTTTAAAGGCTAATATGGATGTTATTGTCATAAAAAGTGTTTGGGGACCTGGGTCCTGCCCCAGGGGACATGTATCAATGCAAATTTTTTTTTAAAAACGTCAGTTTTTTCAGGAGCAGTGATTTTAATAATGCTTAATGTGAAACAATAAAAGTGTAATATTCCTTTAAATTTCGTACCTGGGGGGTGTCTATAGTATGCCTGTGAAGGGGCGCATGTTTCCCGTGCTTAGAACTGTCCCTGCACAAAGTGTCATTTTTGCAGGAAAAAAAGCTATTTAAAATCACTCGCGGCTAATGAATTGTCGGTCCCGTAATACAAAGAACAGTCATTGAAATTCATTGAAAGTCATTGATAAAAAAAAAGTCATTGATAAAAAAAATAATAATAAAAAAAAAAAGCGTGGGGGTCCCCCCAAATTCAATTACCAGGCCCTTCAGGTCTGCTATGGATATTAAGGGGAACCCCGCTTCAAATTTAAAAAAAAAATGACGTGGGGGTCCCCCTAAATATCCATACCAGACCCTTCATGTCTGGGATGGATTTTAAGGGGAACCCCGGCCAAAAAAAAAAAAAAAATGGCGTGGGGTCCCCCTCAAAATCCACACCAGACCCTTATCCGAGCACCCAACCTGGCAGGCCGCAGGAAAAGAGGGGGGGACGAGAGCGCCCCCCCCTCCCTCCTGAACTGTACCAGGCCACATGCCCTCAACATTGGGAGGGTGCTTTTGGGGGTCTTATCGGAATTTGGAAGCCCCCTTTAACAAGGGGACCCCCAGATCCCGGCCCCCCCTGTGTGAAATGGTAAGGGGGTTTTTGTACCCCTACCATTTCACCAAAAAAGTGACAAAAAAGGTAAAAATGACAGGAGACGGTCTTTGACAATTCCTTTATTAAAATCTTCTTTCATCTTCTTTCTTCTGGTCTTCTTCCTTCTTCCTTTCTTCATCCTTCGGTTTCTTCATCTTCTCCTTCCGGCATCTTCTTCCATCTTCTTCTTCCATCTTCTTCTTCCTCCGATCCGCTTCTTCTTGCTCTGGTCTTCTCGTCCGGGATCTTCTTCTATGGCGTCGGCGTCTCTTCTTGGGCCGCTCCGCGCAATGGGAGGCTCCCGCTGTGTGAGGCTTCGCTGCGTCTGACAGGTCTTTTATAATGGAGGGCGGGGCCACCTGGTGACCCGCCCCCCTCTGACGTCATGGGGAAAGCCATAGGGAAGTCCCAGGTGGCCCCGCCCTCCGTTATAAAAGACCTGTCAGACACAGCGAAACCTCACACAGCGGGAGCCTCCCATTGCACATGAACTTTAATGGTATCCCAGTATTAGTCCATAGGGTTCGATAATCCCCCTCCACTTATTGATTTGGACCAGTGCACAAAGCAAGGTCCATAAAGACATGGATGAGCGAGTTTGGGGTACAGGAACTTGACTGGTCTGCACAGAGTCCTGACCTCAACATGATAGAACACCTTTGGGATGAATTAGACTGGAGACTGTGAGTCAGGCCTTCTGGTTCAACATCAGTGCCTGACCTCACAAATGCGCTTCTGGAAGAATGGTCAAACATTCCCATAGACACACTCCTAAACCTTGTGGACAGCTCATCCCCTAGCAGCGGTACAGGTAAATGGTGCGGCGCTCGGTAGTGGCCACGGGGCCACCCGGGCGACTCGGCGGCGGAGTGCAACATCTGCGGGAACCTGCATGTTACGAGGAGTGGCCGGTGTCCCTGTCCTGGGAGTGACGATGGAGGGGCGGAAACTCAACGATGGCGCAGCTGCTGACGGTGTGCAGAGCAGGTCAATGAGAGGAGCTGGGAGAGCGGCTGCGTCCCACTCGGCGCGGGCGAGTGCCCAGCATGTCAGTGATGGTGAGCGGCCTGGGCCATCTTGGAGGATGGCTGATGGGCACGGGCGGCCAAGATGGCGCTCAACAGATGGTTGGAGAGACGGGCCGGGCCAGAACAGCAGGTGGTGAGGACGCTCCCCTGTCAGAGGGGGAGCTAGAAGAGGAGAGTGAGGAAGAGCTGGTGGCGGGACCTGCAGCGGTGGAGAGTGCGGTGACAGCTGGTGGAGGTCCAATTCCGCGGCAGCCTGTTAAGCAGCCTTTAAGCCGACCCTCTGTGTCTGTGTGTGTGCCTGTTGCTGGGGGACTAGAATCTAGGGGGGTGTTGAATGGTGCTTCTGTGCTGTCAGGGGCTGGGGCTGCAGGGGATTCTGGGAAGGCAGGGACTGGTGCGCAGGATTTGGTGCAGCTATTGGCAGGATTGAGGGACGTTTTGGGGAGGCTAGATCCTCTATTGGGTGCTGGGTTGCCTACAGCAGCCTGGGTTCCTCATGCGGGTTCAGGGGTAAGTGTACCGGGGCAGTTGGCGGTGGCATGTTGACAGCGGAGAATGGGACATTGTCTGGTCCGCCGCGGACAGCTATGGGGGTGTCGGCTTCCTTGGGACCAGTAGCGGGACAGATACCTGCAGCAAGGGTCAAGGGTGAGGTGGACAGCGGACAAGGTAAGGCGCTGGATAAGCAGGTGAATATTGTTAATTTGCCAGACTCTGCAAAATGTGAGGTGTACGTTTGTTTTGAGGGGCCGCTGGGAGCACACCTCAAGCAGGAGGTACGGGAAAAAATTTGGAAGGGTGAGTACGTCAAAAAAATGTAAATTTTATCTGGATAGAGGTAAGTTGGATGATAGCAAGAAGGAGGAAGATGAGAAGAGACGATACAGGCTCATTCCCCGGTCGTTTACTAATTTGCCATTTTAGCCAGCGTTATAGGGGAAAGGGCGCCGGAGAATTGCTTGGCTCTCTTTTGTTATTTGAATGCGATCGGAGAAGCTTATCGAGTCTACTGGGGTCTGGCATGGCTCAGGAACAATGAACACTTCCGGCAGCGCAAGGCGTTACCACAAACCACAAAGAAAAAAAATGAGTCTTTAGATGCGGCTCATGACCTCGGCGCGGGCTGGGACTTTGTTTTTTCAGTCAAGGGCCAGCAGATCTTCTTCCTCTGGACAGTCAGCCAACAAAAGAAAGGGGAGTTGCTGGGCGTTCAATGAAGGGACTTGCAAGTTTGGAGCATCGTGCAAATTTAAACACGAGTGCTTTGGCTGTGGGGGGATTCCACTCTCTTAATAGATGCACACAAAGAGGTAAGGGCAGACCTGGGGAGCTTGAGGAAAAAAGGTAAGACTCTGGTGAGCATAACACGGATGTGCCCGTTTCTAGGTAGGTATCCAAACCGGGAGGCGGACCTGCTGGACTCAGGATTCGCAAGGGGCTTTCGTATACATTGTAGGCTTCCCCACCCCCCATCTGCCGACAATTTGAGGTCGGCGTTGGCTCACCTGGAGGTGGTGTCAGCGAAACTTGGAAAAGAGGTGGGCCACATGGCGGGTCCGTTTATCTCTTCGCCTCTGGATAATTTGGTGGTTTCTCCTTTGGGGGTAGTTCCCAAGAAGGAACCCAACAAGTTTAGGTTGACCCATCATTTGTCGTATCCCAGAGGGGGTTCGGTGAATGAGCTCATAGATCCTGGTTTGTGTTTCGTTTCATACATGTCTTTTGACACGGCAGTGCGTTGGGTTGGGTTTTTGGTCTGGGGGGGCTTTATTAGCAAAAACGGATATTGAATCCACTTTTCGCTTGTTGCCTGTACATCCTGCAGTTTTCACTTGTTGGGTTGTATGGGGCAGGGGTGCTATTTCATTGATTAATATTTGCCTATGGGGTGCTCCATTTCTTGTTCCCTGTTCAAAACTTTTAGTTCATTCTTTGAGTGGGTGGTCAGGGAGGTGTCTGGGCTTCGGTCGGTCATTCACTATTTGGATGATTTTTTGTGTATTGGGTCGGCCGCCTCTAACCAGTGTATGGTTTTGTTGGCTATGGTTCAGCACATGGTGGAGCGATTTGGTATTCTGCTGGCGGCTGACAAAATGGAAGGTCCAGCGACGGTTCTGAGTTTTCTTGGTATTTTGATTGACATGTTGGCCATGGAATTGCGTCAACTTCAGTCGCTTCTGGGGAAGCTAAACTTTGCATGTCGGATCATGCCGATGGGTAGGGTTTTTAATCGCTGACTGGCAGCAGCTACAGCGGGGGTTCAGGCATCTGGACATCACCTTTGCCTGACCTGGGAACATAGGGTGGACCTGTGGGTTTGGGAATCGTTTTTGGATTCCTATAATGGCAGGTCGGTATGGATGTCTGAAGCTATGTCCAGTTTTGATTTGGAGCTACTCACTGATGCCACGGGATAGGCGGGTGGAGTGCGGGCCCGTGACCATTGGAATGGCGGAAGGCTGGGTTTACCAGGAATTTGGCACTTTTGGATTCTCAATATTGTACCAAGAAGATACGTTTTAATTGCGATAATATGGCATTTGTGCAGGTAATTAATAGCATGTCAGCTTCGTCGCCACCGGTGGTGCGTTTGTTGCGGCACTTTGTGTTGGCTTGTTTTCGTTGCAATGCTTTTGTATATGCTGTTTATGTCCCAGGTTGCACTAATTCCTTGGCCGATGCTCTTTCTCGGTTTCAGTGGGACAAGTTTCGCTCGTTGGCTCCAGGAGCTGCGCAACTGGGAGTTTCTTGTCCAGAACAGCTGTGGCGGATAGCCTTGGAGTGACTACAAGGCTGATTCGGCGGTCGGTGAGTGAGGCTACTTGGTCGGTGTATTCAAAGGTCTGGGAGGAGTGGTTTGGCTTGGTCCATGGCTTGGGTGGTGCGGTAGGTGAGAGTGATGATGGGTTCTTGGTGTTTTACTTCATAGGCCGTAATGTGGAGGAGGGAGTGTCGCCTTTAAACAGTAATGCCCCATACACGCAGTCGGAAACTCCGACCACAAAATCCGTCTGATTTTTTCAGACGGATTTTGTCCGACACTGGTGTTGCATACACACGGTCGGACAAAGTTGTCGGAAAATCCGATCATTCTGAATGTGGTGACGTTCGCTGCGTATGACGGAACTACGTAGAGGCTAGTAGCCAATAGCTTTGGTCTCGTAATTTGATCTGTGCATGCGTGGCACTTTGTTCATCGGAATTCGCTACACACGATTGGAAAAAGTCCGATCGGACTTTGTTGTCGGAAAATTTGAGAGCAGGATCACACGGTCGGATTTTCCGACAACATGGTCCGATAGGACATTTTCCGTTGGAAATTCCGACCGTGTGTACAGGGCATAAGTTGGCGGGGATGGCATTTTTATTCAAGTTGTTGGGTCATAGGGATTGTACGAAGGATTTTTTGGTACGACAGGCAGTTAAAGGTTACCGCAGGGGGCATCGGTCAGGAGATGACCGTCGTCCGGTGTCTTTTGAGTTGTTAGGTTCGTTGTTTTTCGGGTGCTTCCAGACGTGTGTTTGTTGGCTTATGAGGCCTTTTTGTTTCAGTCAGCTTTTTCTTTGGCATTTTTTGGGGCGCTGCGGATTGGGGAATTGCTTTGTTCCTCTGGATGGGGGTCTGATGGTTTGCGGTGGACTGATGTGCAATGTGGTCACAAATCAGTGTTTTTTTGGATTAGAAGATCTAAGACCGATCAAGCAGGGCGTGCTGTGTGGGTGGAGTTGTTCGGTGTGTCTGGTGAGGGTTGTTTCATGATTTTTGGAGTTGATCTATGTTGTGCCGCGTACACACGAGCGGATTTTCCGTCAGAAAAATCTTGGATGTTTTTTCTGACGGAATTTCGCTCAAGCTTGGCTTGCATACACGCGGTCACACAAAGTTCTCTGAACATTTGACCATCAAGAACGCAGTGACGTACAACACTACGACGAGCCGAGAAAATTAAGTTCAATGCTTCCGAGCATACGTCAAATTGTTTCCGAGCATGCACAGGAATTTTGCACGTCAGAATTGGTACAGACGATCGGAATTTCCGATCAGAACTTTTTCCGACCGAAAAATTGAGAACCTGCTCTCAATCTTCTTCTGGCTGGAATTCCACCAGCAAAAGTATGATGGAGCATACACACGGTCACATTTTTGGACCAAAAGCTCTCATCAGACTTTTGCTGGCGGAATTTCCGCTTGTGTGTACGGGGCATTAATCAATGTGGGGGTTCTTGCTTGTGTGACGTCCTGTATTTCCCCTCTGTTTTTGGGGGATGGCTGGTTGGTGTTCCCACTTATGTGTGTGGTGTTTGTTGTTTTTTCTTTACTGGGAAGAGCTCCTGCTTGATTTGGATAATGGGCCACTCATGTGTTCATTGGGGAGCGAGGAGAGCTGATGTTCAGTCAGATGGATGTCAATTGGGCATTCCTAGGGAGGAGGCAGTGGTTCGTTGGATCGGGATGCCGGTCTATTATGGAACAGAGTCATGCCTGAGTTTGAGCGTTATGCTAACCTCGGAAAAAAAGGACGTCAATTTTGTTTGGGTACAGCGTCGCAGGACTGTGCAATTGTCAGTTAAAGCGATGCAGTGTTGTATCGCAAAAAATGGCCTGGTCATTGAGCAGCCGATTCTTCTGGGGCTGAAGTGGTTAAATGAAGGAGGTGGGGTTATTGCTATAGCAGGTAACAATCCATGGTTAATAACATAGTCATGCACCAACCTCTATGGTGCTCAAGTCTAAATGACCACAGTTGACCTGCAAATGTAAATTCTTTATCACAGGTACAAAGCTGCCATTTCTAAAGTCTGCATTAATACAACTTGTGAAAACTGCAGGCGGCATTACGATTTGCTTGTAAAATCATAGCAGTAAAATGGATCTCATCCAAACCGCCTAAGGTTAGGACTTGGAATCAAATCAAAAGCTTCCTGTGGAATGACGGCCGATTTATTTGCACAGAGATTGCCCTGTAAATACAAGGAGACAGAGCTGAGGAGGTTGGTTGATCCCTCGTCTATGAAAAATATTACTTATCATAAACAATATCTTTCCACGTCAACACATATTTCACAGCTAATTCACCGGAGGTAATCATCACGCAGAGATAAGAAAACCAAAACTCAGGCAGGTAGTAATTTGTTAAGAAAGTGAATTATGCGGCACCAAACATCCATTTATCTAAAGTGTAGTATTTGACACATTACAATGTATCAGCTGAGCATTGACTAGAACAAGCAGACACAATCATGCTTTTTTATCGTACTGGTTTAGGGTCATTTACTACACTGAATGTAACAAAGATTTAAAAAAACGCAATGCCTGTTAATTCACAGATGTACATGATTTACAGGTTTTGCTGAAAAAAATGTGCATGATCCATGATTCAGCTGTCTCTCACACTTAAAGCAGAACTCTGGGCATAATTCAAATAAATAAAAATGTCCCCCTTCCTCTTTGGCTGATGCAAAATATGATGCTTGTTTTACTAGATGATGAAATACTAGGGTGTATATCAAACAATGGATAACCTACCTTATTCCAGGGACCAACTGTAGCTAATAGTCTGATTCTGTGCTTGTCTGTGCTAAAATATGGACAGACACACCCATTCACTACCTACCGTGAAGGGCCAGCAGTGGCCACTGGTCCTGCGTTGTATGTGATGACGTTGGTGAGAGGGGCAGCAAAGTGACAGGTGAGACCGGCAAGAAAAGTGTATTTGGAGGACTGGTCATCACAACGCTGATGGAAGACTGCCAAACCATGCAGTAAGGCAAATATTCCTCTATATTTCATCCCTGAGTAAAAAGCGATATTTTTTGCATAACTTTTTGCCTATAGTTAGTCTTTGAGACTGTCATACATGTGGCAATTTTCAGTCAATTTAAACTACTTTTGAGCCTCTGGGAGTGGCAAATATGATAACAAGTAATGACCAGAATTAATCTGCCACCCCAGTTTAATAGATGAATAATCATCAGTCGACTATGAAATTAGGCAATACATTGACAACTTCAATACAGGTTATTGAGGTTGTTATTTTGATAAGAAAATGGAAGCAAAGGTTCAATCTCACTAGTATTCCCAGCTTTTAGGGATCAATTATATCACATATTCACTTCTATTGCAAAGTAAGCTGTCATATGCCGCGTACACATGGTCGGAAATTTCCGATGGAAACTGTGGATTGAGATGGGAGCTTTTCATCGGATTTTCCGACCGTGTGTATGCCCATCGGTCTTTTTCTGTCAGAATTTCCAACGGACTTTGGATTGAGAACCTGTTCTCAATTTTTCCGACGGAAAACCTTTCTATCGGATTTTCCGATCGTGTGTAGGCAATTCAGACACGCAAAATTCCGACGCATGCTCGGAAACAATTTGACGCATGCTCGAAAGCATTAAACTTCCCTTTTATAGTGCTGTCGAACGTGTTTTATGCCAATGTGTTACTGACCGTCGGAATTTGGTGTGACCGTGTGTAGGCAAGACAGTTTGAGCGAAATTCCATCAGAATTCCGACGGGAAAACCATCAGAGCTTTTTCTGACGAGAATTCCGACCGTGTGTACGCGACATTACACTCACAATGCATAATGGACAGCAAACAACAGAGTTTGATGGGTGGAACAGGGACATACTTTTGTGCAGCTCTGACCACTGAAGTTGAGCTTGGTGTTCTCCTCACCATGAAGGAAAAGGAAGGGTGTTAGATTTGATGACTACAAAAAAATATAATTTAATATATTATAGTCACAAAGTATATAAATCCACTTTGTGTACACCAAATGCCTTTGCAACCCCAAATGCCTTTGTATATATCATACAATCCCATATACCCAATTCTATACCCACAGATGATCCAGAGGAAGGCAAAAAAAAAAACAGCAGAGCATGCTCCAATTTGCTAAAGCAGGGAAAAAAATTCCTTCCTGATCCCCCGATCATGCATTCTCATGGGATTTGGAACACCAGATTTCCCGGGAGGCAGCAGTCAGGCTCAGTGATGTCACCAGTGCCTCCAGGAAGTGGATGGTGCCAGAAAGCTCAATATATTCCACCTTTCACTATGTACTTCTTATTCCAGTTGGCTGTCAGTAAGGCAGAACTTGTAAGGCAAAATTTGTATTTTCATGCAAAGTCCACTTTAATCTGTGCCTATTGACAAGCTTATTTTCCCATCTGAACATAGCTTTATAGCAGGATATAATAAACATCTGCCGTGTTAATGCACAAATATACTATTGTACGGCAGTCATAATTCAGTAAAAATTCTTTGCACTTAGTTATTGTTCAATAAATTCAATTTCACACAAAATGTTTAGTATTAGAAAAATAATTACAGGCCAGATTGGATTTGGTGAATTTTACAGAGCAGATCACTATGTAGGGGGAAGGGGAGAATGTTAATTTTACTAATGCATAACGCTTTCCAGCCTCTGTTTTTAATAACATGAAAGTTGTTTTCACAGTTGGCAGGAAAAAAGTATTTTTTTAAAGACTAAGATCGCTTTTTTGGTTTGTGTGAGGTTTACCTAGCAACTGAAATTTGCTCTCTTTTTTAATGGAAATCTTTTGGCTAATATAAGGATACACTCAGAGACATATGGTATGTTCCTGTATATAATTATCACACATACACTGGTGGATTGGGGTCATGCCGGGCAGTGACTGTTGGCACTGCAAGAGTGAAAAGGACCATACCTACTGAACTATAAAATGGAAAGTGAACCCTCTGTACATTAGTCATGAGTCTGTAGAGGATTCTCATCACCACTACAGTCACCAGGGGTCAATGGAAGATCCCTACACAGGAAGGGGTGGCAGAAGTCCTGGTTCACAACCCAGTCCCACTTAGAGCTCCCCAGAGGGAGAAAGTAGATAAAGAGGGTCTGGGACCACATGCCCTGCCATGGAGGTAGAGCTGCTGGAGCTGCTGTTGAATCCAGACCAGAAGCAGGTATTACTAGGTAAGAGTCCCTAGGTTGAATAGTTTATTATTGTTGCTCCTGGCTTCTTGATATATATATATATACTGTATATATTTACATATACTGTATATTTAAAGACTTATCTCACATGCACTAAATCAGATAGCTAAATCTCTGATATGGTGTGTAGTGGTCCCCTCGCTGTATGTTAATGGGTGAACATGGTTATTGCAATACAGTTTATATTCAGCTCCTGTTGTTATTTTAGTCAATACTGTCAATTCTAGGATTCTATAGCTAGTTTTAGCTCAGGGCTCAGTAACCAGAGCATAGGCTAAAGCCATGTTAGGCATCTGACGGCCTATAGGTAATTAGAGGTCCGGTTACATGGCACATTGGAAGTTACTAGGAACTAAGAAGCAGTAGTAGTAGATAGGCTAACCGAGTTCCAGTATCACACTACAGTTTCTGCTGATGGGAATCAGTGTTCCAGGCTGGTTAGACAACAGTTGAAGGATCTCCTCATCAATGCTGATCCAGTATTTAGGTCTTCGACAGCATGATGGATGCTGCATCAGAGTCATCCTCAGGGACCCCTGCAACTGAACTTTGCTGCAACATTCATCTGGAGGTACCTTTAATAATAAACACATATACCGGGGTATATGTTCACAATTCCACCAGGACTCTTGTTGGGTCCTTTGTAGATATTACCAGTTTATGCATTAGATGTATGTATTATTATTAGTACTCTTTTAATATATAAAGCTCATATTATTTCTATACTTGTGCATAGCTATATACATATGGTTAATGTTATATGCTGGCTGCAGTAGTTCCTCTGTTCCGAATGACTTGTGTAGCACTACCCCTTCAGAAGTCACTTAGTATGATGGGTCCTCTGTTCTGCCACAACTACTTCAACTGCTCGGTCCCCACTGACACACCTGGTTATAGACTGAGGGCCACTCTCACTTCAAATAAGACTTAGTATATTGCTACTCCATAATAGTACACAGAAAATAGGCCACAGGCAACCAACAATAGGTAAAGTACGTTTTTTATAGAAAAGTAGAATAAACACAATACACATACCAATAATAAGGTCAATGAATACTTTAGGTTAACTGATGAAAATATCAGCCTCACCTAGGGCCATTGACTTACGCCGCAATAAGGCTAAACCCATTAAATTTGAATACACAGCATTAGTAAGAAACGCAACAAATGTTACAGCATAAAGCACAAAGAAAAAGTCTCATTGTGCCTCTTTGAAATTACTATTCAAAAAGTGCTACTGTGTGCACTCTGTGCATACAGCTCAATAGTGGGTGGGTGTATGCGTTCCTAACAAATGGGTACCCCTGGAGGTGACTGCACAGTACCTGGCCCCTGTCAGGGTTTGGTGGCTTTCTTTGGGACCTTCTGTAGGTGGTGCACATGTAGTTGTCCCTACAAGACTGTACAAGACTGTACCTAAGGGATGGATGAAGGAGGCAGTCTCTGTTGGCATTAACTGTGGGCAAGGGGTTAAGCTTAGTAGTTCCGTTCACCACTCCGAGTATGCAACAGATCAGGTCCAGTACACTTGGCGATCAGTTGTCCCAGATGTCTTCACAATTAGATCTTCACAAGACTCTCCCCCAATCCCAGTTTAGCAAATAATCTCTCTGCAGCACAGTCCTCAGGCTCCCATGGACACAGCGAAAGCACCAAATCTCTCTGCACAGACTCTGTCCCCTCTGACGCAGTGCACAGAACCCAGCAACAGGTCTGTACTGTACCTTTCCTCACGCAGGTCTGCCCAATGTCTTATAATTTGTCTGGGAAAATGCTGTATCTCTCCTCCTTTTGACAGGGAATCCTGAGTATGGTAGTTCTGCAGCCTTTCACTTGTATTGTACAGTGCCCCTTTTATGCCCCATACACACGGTTGGATTTTCCGACGGAAAATGTCCTATCGGACAATGTTGTCGGAAATTCCGACCGTGTGTAGGCTCCATCTGACTTTTTCCGTCGGATGTTTCCGACGGACAAAGTTTTATCTCCTGCTCTCAAATTTTCCGACAACAAAGTCCTATCGGACTTTTTCCGATCGTGTGTAGCGAATTCCGACGGACAAAGTGCCACGCATGCTCAGATCACATTACAAGACCAAAGCTATTGGCTACTAGCCTCTACGTAGTCCCGTCGCACGCAACGAACGTCACCACGTTCAGGATGATTGGATTTTCCGACAACTTTGTCCGACCGTGTGTATGCAACACCAGTGTCGGACAAAATCCGTCGGAAAAAATCCGACAGATTTTGTGGTCGGAATTTTCGACCGTGTGTACGGGGCATAAGACTACATTTCCCGTGATCCTCAGTGTCTACATAGCCAGCCTTTCACACCACCTCTGGTTGGTTCAGGTCTACTGCAGCCAGGAGGGTGGCTTGAAGTGCTAGAACCACTAGCACACAGGGAGGACGGAGCCAGATGATCCAGGCTACAAGGCGGCCATCATGGAAAGCAGCGCCTATCCACACCAAACGTCTTGTGATGAAAATGTCTCAGCAAATGTTCCAGAATGGCTCAGAACAATCCCATGGTATATAAAAAAACAAAAAGGCAAAGAACGCCAATAGTGCAGTTAGAAAATTATCTAAAACTTTAGTCACATCTTGAAGTAAAACAGCTGTGACATAAAATGTGATCAGATAAAAAGATAAAAGCAATGTGGGAAGCGTAAGATAAGCGTAGCCCGACGCATTTTGACACAATAGGTCATCGACTGGGGCATATCTCAGACCCCCCCACATTGCCAGAGTATATATAGACAAAGTCACAAAACCACCCCTTGGCGGCCACACCTACCAGGGCGTGACCTAAGGTGGAGCCAGCATCATTGTTTAAATCCCTCAGTGGGATAATAAATATAATACTGAATATATTCAACAATAATTGTACAGCATAAATAAATAAACACATCAATAAATATGTTCATAAATTCATACATATAAATACCCGCTGTTAATCATAATAAAATACCCAAAGGCAGATGTCAACCATCCAATAGAGGGCAAACAACAATGGAGGTATACATGTGCAAAATCACTAAAACGCCTACCGAATTGAAGTTAATAAAATCAACAAAAACTCAAAATGGCGGCCTGAGAAACACACAATGACTCAAAATGGCGGCCGGAATATGTAAGCCACGTGGGTGTGCCGACAAAATTGACCAAGATGGCCACCGGGAGAGGCCGACGCTCAAAAGGGCAAATCACAAGCCTATGGTGCATATCCACTCTCCACCGCCAGGGAGCGAGGCGGCACCCAAGCCTTACTGGACAGCCCCACTGTGCGTGTATGCGTTCCACCAATAGAGGACGCAGGGGAAATGCAGGTAGGTTGACACGTTTCACACTGTAAAAGTGCTTTGTCAAAACCATAAAATTGCAAAAGCCACAATCTCTCTTATAACACATGAATCACATGACAATACAGGTGCAAATCTTTAAATTGGACTCAGCTATTGCAAATGAAATCCAATAAAATCTCCTGTTTTTAAGATAAAGTGTTTGTAAAAACAAAAAACAAAAACACAGAAAAAGATCTTATTCTATCTAGCAACCTTAAAGAACAAAGGTAAAAGAAGAAAAGAACCCCTGATCTCAAAAGGTTACACACTACTCAAATACGATATAGTGGACGTTCCTTAATTAAAACAAGGGATAAGATACAGGAAGTGACATTCAGTGGAAAGATAATAATTATAATGATAGCAAGAAAATAAATAAATAAATAACCACTGCATGTCAAATTGATAAAGAAATTACAAATAACCAAAAAAACAAAAAATTAGGAGCATACATCAATCACAAAAGTGGGTAAAATCACACTCAAAATGTAACCCCTGGGGAATTCTGGTATTAAGAGAAAATATCCAGAATGCTTCCCGCTTACACAGGATTCTGAATTTATCCCGCCCCTTCTGCTGGGTGTGTTGATCTTCTCTATGCCCTGTATTTGTAACAGACTGGTGTCGCCACCATGGACATAATTGAAATGACGGGCTACATTGGTGGCTTCTTTCCTATCAATATTCCCAATGTGGTCATTTAAACGGTCTCTCAGTCTTCTCGTGGTGCGACCTACGTATTGCACCCTACAGGCCTTGCATGTGATCAAATAGGTAACATACCTTGTGTTGCAATTAATAAAACTCTTAATGTTGAACATTCTATTATTAGTAGTAGACTGGCATCTATCGCCTTTTGCAACACAAAGACAGCACGGGCAATTATTAGAGCCACATTTTAAAACTCCCTTGAAATCCAGCCAGGTCCTATTTCTAGAGCCTGATCTGAACTCACCAGGTGATAATGAGTAACTTAAAGAGGGGGCCCGACGAGATACTGCTTTTAAACCTCCTGACAGAACCTTAGCAAAAATATCATCCTCAAAAGGAAATGTGACATGTCAAGATGTTCCTAATTTTTCTATTTTAACCACTGGGCAGTTAAACCCCCTTCCTAACCAGACCAATTTTCAGCTTTCGGTGCTCTCACACTTTGAATGACAATTACTCCGTCATGCAACACTGAACCCAAATGAATTTTGTGTCCTTTTTTTCACACAAATAGAGCTTTCTTTTGGTGGTATTTAATCACCGCTGGGTTTTTTATTTTTTGCGCTATAAATCAAAAAATACTGAAAATTCGGTAAAAAAAAAAAAAAAAAATTCTTTGTTTCTATTAAAAATTATTGGCGAGTATTGGCAGAGTATTGGCAGAGTATTGGCGAGTATTGGCGAGTATTGGCGAGTATTGGCGAGTATTGGCAAGTATTGGCAGAGTATTACAGTGTTGCACAGTATTGGTAGAGTATTGCACAGTGGTTGCAGAGCATTGCACAGTGGTGGCAGAGCATTGCACAGTGGTTGGCAGAGCATTGCACAGTGGTGGCAGAGCATTGCACAGTGGTGGCAGAGCATTTCACAGTGGTTGGTTGAGGAGCATTGCACAGTGGTTGGTTGCAGAGCATTGCACAGTGGTTGGTTGCAGAGCATTGCACAGTGGTTGGTGGCAGAGCATTGCACAGTGGTTGGTGGCAGAGCATTGCACAGTGGTTGGTTGCAGAGCATTGCACAGTGGTTGGTTGCAGAGCATTGCACAGTGGTTGGTTGCAGAGCATTGCACAGTGGTGGCAGAGCATTGCACAGTGGTGGCAGAGCATTGCACATTGGTTGGTTGCAGAGCATTGCACAGTGGTTGGTGGCAGAGCATTGCACAGTGGTGGCAGAGCATTACACAGTGGTGGCAGAGCATTACACAGTGGTTGGTTGCAGAGCATTGCACAGTGGTTGGTTGCAGAGCATTGCACAGTGGTTGGTGGCAGAGCATTGCACAGTGGTGGCAGAGCATTGCACAGTGGTGGCAGAGCATTGCACATTGGTTGGTTGCAGAGCATTGCACAGTGGTTGGTTGCAGAGCATTGCACAGCGGTGGCACAGCATTGCACATTGGTTGGTTGCAGAGCATTGCACAGCGGTGGCAGTGTATTGACCAGCGCTGTGGGCACTACACATCCAGCCCACAGCGCTGGTCTCGTCTCTCCCCCTCTCCGCTTCTCTCCTCTCTGTACCGATCGGTACAGAGAGGGGAGGGAGGAACCGGCGTCATGACGTGACGCCGGTTTGTGTACATGTGATCGCTCCGTCATTTGACGGAGCGATCACGTGGTAAACGGCCGCTATCAGCGGCTGTTTACCATGATCCGTGATGCGCCGGGTCCTCGGGACCCGGCGGTCACGGATGTTCCCGAGTGCGCGCCCACAGGGGGCGCGCGGGAGCAAGTTTCTGGGGGGGAGGACGTCCACTCAGGGAAACCCGACCGCGCTGTAGACGTCTTTCGACTATAGCGCGGTCGGCAGGTGGTTACTGTATTTAAAATAAATTATAATAAAAGTGAACTGCAAATTTTTGAATTAATAAATCCTTATTAAGTGTCTCAAAATCAGAAAACAGTTCATTTCATAATCCTCCTTCTTCCTATAAGGTGCTCCGTGCTCAAAACTTCATAAATAAAGTGCCAAAGTGCTCCAAAAAGACATGTCATGAAGTGTAGCCTACACCCCTCTTGTGCCCCTACTCACTAGACAAAATGGACCCCAAGCTTTTTAGCATAAGGGTCAAATACACTTATATCTGGTGGGGGGTGCCCAACAATCTTCTCTTTCCGTCTGTATCTCCCGCAGGCTGGTGACATATGCAGCTGATGCTGTATCTAATACTCGTGTCCCACCAGAGTCAATAGAGGAAGAGAAACTCTCATAGTCTAGTAATTTAATTTATTCAGTAAAAAAAGGTTTAAAATTACACTTACAAGAAACAAGACAAAAGATTATCAAAAAGAAAGGGAAAGTCGGTTGTGAACCCGCAAGCAGTCACAGCTGGCTTCCCAAAGTAAACATGCCGGCATCTGGACCCAAAGGCTGGCCAAGATCTGGCTCGGGTGAGGACTAAGCTGGATCCCTGAACAGGTAAGTGTCTTATTATTAAAAGTCAGCAGCTACAGTATTTGTTACTAAGGTGAAGAACTGCTTTAACGTTAAGCCTCATACACACGATTGGATTTTCCAACGGGAATTGTGTGATGACAGGCTGTTGGCAGAAAATCTGAACGTTTGTACGCTCCATCAGACAATTGTTGTCGGATTTTCCGCAGACAAATGTTGGATAGCAGGTTTTAAAATTTTCCACAGACAAATGTCTGTTGTTGGAAGCAAGGACAAGCTGGAAGCGGTCGGTCTTGTAAACTAGCGTTTGTAATGGAGAATTAACGTTCGTGACATGGAAAATTATGAACTCTCGAAATGCAGCGCACAATTCTCTTCTTCTTTAATGGGATAATAATGAAGCTGCTTTGCTGGTGATACTGATGGAGTTATTGCAAACAAATTTTCAAAGGCTTTTCTTTTCTAGTTTTCGAGAATAATATTATTATGCTTGTTGTTTTTTATTTGGTGCAGGTTACCACAACACCATTATCCTGTAGTTTTCAAGATCAAAGATACAACTATGTTGGTGTCCCTTGTTAATTTTACATTGTATTCTTTGAAATGTAACTGCCTACTCCCAAACTGTCATTTTAAGTAAAATACATAGCCAAGTATTATTCTCCACAATTTCTTTATTGTGCATTAAAAAAAGAAAACAAATAAAATTAGACATGTTATCTGCCAATAGAACTTAACCAAAAAGTGCATTCTATGCATCCAAAAATATAGAAAATATAACAAATCAAATCATTATTCAACCAAAAAATAAAATAAAAGCCTCATGCATGTGTCCTGCTTCTTAATATAGGGAGTAAACAATGCCAAGAGTTGGTGAAAGCAGGGGTCCGTCATCCGGAGATAATTCCAAAAATCATCCGGATTATTCTCCTGGAGCTCCCGCAGCAAAGGCATATGACATAATTGGTTCACGATTAATAAAGCAACCGATTTTTGGTCCAAGAAATCCTCCTCCTCCTGTTCCTGGACTGGACTTGGGTCAAAGCAATAACTCCAAGGCCAAAAATAAATAACACGTTATCTCATCCGATTCCGCAACATGGCTGGTTGACGAACGAACTAAAAAGAGCGAAATGAAAAGCGCAAAATGAAAAGCACGAAATAAAAAAACGCGAAATGAAAAGTGCAAAATGAAAAGCACGAATCAACACTCACCATACGTCTACTAACACAAAATTAGCAGAAGGAGCCCAAAGGGTGGTGCTAAAGAGCTGAAAAAACACATAGTACGTCAGTACGTTCATGTTTGTTGGCCGACAATTCCTTGCCGTTTGTATGCAAGCCAAAATCCAGGCACACGCCTTCGGACAAAAGTCTGAGGTTTTGTCTGCGGAAAATCCGACCGAGTGTACGAGGCTTTACTGTGAAGTGTGCATCTAGTATTGTATTCGTTTTGAAGGCTGATACATACCCAGTACATGTATTATATGTGGCTGCTGAAGCATTGTGATTTTTTTACTGTTCAATGTTCATAATGAAATATTTATTGTCTGTGAATTTTATTATTACTGATTACTCAGACCCAAGTAAGGCACAATCCTTTTTATGACCTTCAATGAGTGAATCATTGAATTAGCCTTATTGTTGTACATACAATAACCAAAGGCAAATATTTCATGGAATATGTACCTTTGTATGTAACAGATAATTAGGTGAAACAGTATTTGTCGAGTTGAACCAGCTGGAAAATACTCATTACTGTTTCATTACAAAGCAATGACATAATTAGTGACAATGCCACCAATGAACCATGAAACACTATTAGGCTTATCATATTTGGTTCCAGGCCAGTTGAATTATTCATCCCCACCCATTTTCTTCTTATAGCACAATTATCCCTGAATCCCACCAGCAATCCCAACGCCAAAGCTGACATTTGTTATCCCCAAATGGATTACCACTCCTCCTCACAAGTTCTGGCATAGTCCCTGCCCCCCCCCCCCCCTTCACCTCTTCCTCTATCTCCTAACCTGTTATTTTGCCCTGCAATTTCATATGTCAAAATTGTGTTTAACTCATGTCTACAACGAAAGGCATTGCAAATGCAATTTTTTCAGGAGAACTAAATCCTGATCAGCATTTGGAAAACCTTTGCCAAAGTGTAATGCTTGAGTAGGAATGTGTCAACAGGTAACCTGCTGTGCCCACAAGTTACAAGACACCTGGATATGTTTGCATGTCACATTGCCAAATGCACTTGTAAAAGTATAGACATGTAAGTAAAAATTATTTGGTGTTTGGCACTTGGGAGGTCAGATGAAGTCTGACATTATCCATGGACACACAGAGTGTAGCTCAGCCCTATCCCCCGCTCTCCTCTCATTGGGTTACTGGCTGTGATTGACAGCAGCGTAAGCCAATGTGTGAGCCAACAAGGAGAGAGAGATCAGGGAGAGCTACTGATCTCATGCACATTGCTAGAACCGAGATGGGCTCTGGTAGGTAGTAGACAGTCCAAGGTATTTAGTAAGAGGAATTGCAAGTTTTCTGAAGTTGTCGTTTTTTTGTCACAATTATTTGAAAAATTAAGAAATAAAAAAATATATATTTTTTTACATTTATTTTTACATTATTATTTTTTTTTTTTTACATGCTGTCACCAGTGCAGTAGACTGTCATCATACGACTGGTGTGGCAGTGATCAGGGACACTGACTGGTGACAATATGTAAACAAAAAATGAAAATAATTTTTTATTCAATTTTTTAAAAATTAAAACATTTTTTTTTTTACATACTGTCATCAGAGTAGTTCAGCATCACCAGTGATACTGTTCTACTCTGGGGGGCATGATCATGCATATATATATATATATATATACAGTGGAACCTCGGATTACGAGCATAATCCGTTCCAGGAGTATGCTCATAATCCAAAGTACTCGCATATCAAAGAGAGTTTTCCCGTTGAAGTCAATGGAAATGAAAATAATTTGTTCCGCATTGACTTCAATAGGATGCAATACCGCATGCGGCCAGAGGCGGGGGGCGCCAGAGAGCCTCGGAAATGTCCGAAAAGGCCCGAGCACACTTTGGCTGACCTCGGCAAACCTCGGAAAGACTCCGTTCACGAGCCTTTCTGAGGTTTGCCGTGGTCAGCCGAAGTGTGCTCAGGCCTTTCCGCGCATTTCCGAACGCCGACGATCAGCACTGTTTGGCTCCGTCGCCCCCCCACCTCAGGCCAAAAGCGGTACTGCACACCGCTTTTGGCCTGAATCCTGCTCATTTTGCGAGACAACACTCGCAAACTGAGATAGGATTTTTAGAAATACAGTGCTCGTTTCGCGATACGCTCGTTAACCGTGTTACTCGCAAACCGAGGATCCACTGATATATATATATATAATATATATATATATACATATATAAATTCATATATCTTTTTAGTGATGGTAACTGTAAGAGCAATCGGTTGGCTTTCATTCATGACTCATTGGGGTTGATTTACTCATGACAAATAGACTGTGCACTTTACAAAGTGCATTTGCACTCCATCATACAATCATGTGCAAGCAAAAAAACATGTTTTTTTTTTAATTTTCCTTGAACATGATTGGGTATTCTTTGCAAAGTGAAGCCTTACCTCATTTACTAAGCTCTGGAGCAAGTTCACTTGTAAATCAACCCCATTGTTTACTATTGTGACTGTGACTGGCCCACAGCTATCACATGGTCCAAGGTGCTGTGATTGGCCCAGGTACCATGTGATCACTGGTGACCAATCACAGATCACAGACAGTAGTAAACAATGATGTTTTGAATGGATTCCATTCATGACTATTGTTTACCCGATGTCATGTGATCGCAGAGCGATCACGTAGTATCCAGGCCGCTCACAGTGGCCAAATAGTGAACACCCCAATCCGCTATGTCCCCAGGAGATGCGTCAGTGCGCGTGTACACCACGACGTATAGGTGCATTTCAGTGCATGGTGGAGTCATCAGCCAACAGCAAATGTACTGTTGGCAGGTGGAAAGTGGTTAATTACCATTGTTGTGTGTTTGATTGTATTGTTTTTTTCCCCTCTGATTGTCTTGCTTAACATTCTGCTAAAACTTTGTGTATTAGTACTGTTCAGACCTTGAAGAAGGGGGCCGACCCCAAACACTTGTCCTGAAAATGTGGATGTTAGTGCAAATATAAAGAGTATCTTGGACAGTGCTCAAACAGAAAAAAAGTATTATTAGGCCAACTAATAAGGGGTGGGGGTGTAGTCCTTGACAAAAAAAACTCTGATGCCGCGTACGCACGAGCGGATTTTCTGTCGGAAAAAACTTAGATGGTTTTTCCGACGGAATTCTGCTCAAGCTTGGCTTGCATACACACGGTCACACAAAAGTTTGCTGAACTTTCAACCATCAAGAACGCGGTGACGGACAACACTACGACGAGCCGAGAAAATTAAGTTCAATGCTTCCGAGCATGCGTTAAATTGTTCTGAGCATGCGTAGGAATTTTGCTGGCCGAATTTCCGATCGTGTGTACGTGGCATCAGAGGAAAGTGAATAGACTCTTGTTGGACCAATAGACTTATGAGGTTTTGAGTAATAACCCAACAGGTAGGAACTAATAAAGGAATGGAGAAAGAAGGGGGTTAAAAAAGAAAGAAAAAGGTAGAAGTAAAGGCAGTTTAATTGTGGATAGAGCAAGGGAGGGTTATAACCCAGATGAGTTTTTTTATTTGATGTTGCTGTCTGTGCCCCATTGGAGAGATTTTTCTTCATGTCTTGCTCCTTAGCCTAAACAGGAAGTTAGAGGAAATCCCTGGTTGTCACCAGGTTTTCCAGAACTAATATCTCCATTGGAAGATTTTCCATCTCTTACTTTTCTGGAGACAACCCAAAATTTGGGACTTTCACTTTCGATAATAAAATTAAACAGGATAAACAGATTGCGTGAATCTCCCAAACAGGGGTACAGAGAGCAATAAAACCTGACAGATGTTCTAGTCCCTCTCCACATCTAAAACCAAAATAAAGTTTTGTCTTTTGTTATATTTCAAAGCAGTTGTAAAGTCTATCTTTTTCCATAAAATAAAAATATATTATGCTTACCTAGTCCCCGGTCAGGGCTCTTGGCTCCTCCTCTTCTCTGTGAGCCACTATAGGAAGCCGATTGCTCCTGAGCTGGGCTGTGTGCACCAAAGACACACACAGCGCTGCTCAGCCCCGCTCCCTGCTCCCTTCTCACTGGATTTGACTGATAGCCAAAGGCTCCTACTTATCTTAACCAAGCCTGGGAGCGAGGGGAGATAAGACCTGAACACAAGCACAGCTCTGGATCAATGTAGGTAAGTAAAGAGGGAAGGGGAAAGAGGAACAGATATAGTTTTTTATCTTAATGGATAGAAAGCATTAAGGAAAAAACTTTTAACTTTATAACCACTTTAAAGTGTTACTAAACCCACAACAGTAAAATCAGTCAGCATTATGTGAAAAGGCTGTTTGATCATGTCTTCTCTGATCCTCCCCGCCTTCCATTGTCCACAATCCATCTCCTGATAGAACAGAGGCTAGGGGAAAAGCTGCACATGCTCAGTTTGGTGTGTATTGCTAGAGAGTTTTTCTTTTTCTTGGGAAGGTGCATATGATCAGCACAGGGCAAATCAGCACTGTCCAGGCAGAGGATCAGGGGTTCTCCTGCCTCATAGGACAGTCAGAGGAGAATGAAAACTCCTCCTACAAGCTTTTACCAGTGCTTGGCCAGTCACTGCTAAAAGTCACAAGACTGCTTTATACTGCTGATGAGAAAAGGTATTTAGTAGTTTATATGTACTAAAATAATTATATTTCCATGTTCTGTGTACTGTGGGAGACCAGATATAGTGAATGCAGGGTCCTGGGTTTAGTAACACTTTAAGCTTTGTGTAGTGTAGGGAACAGTTTGAACCTATGTGAGGTTTTATTACTTGTGTTTTTTGATGACGCCCTGGAGGAGGGGCGAAACGCGTCGACGTAATTTCCGGCCAAGGATCTAACCACTGACGCCACTTCCTAAAACAGGGGACCTCAAGGAATCCCACTTCCATCCTTCCCCCCTTCCCCCCCCCCCTCCCATCCCCCTCCCCCTGCCTGTTTGGCCCACGTACGGACCCGTGGGTAGCCTACCCATTGGATGTGACCCCTCGTAAGTCCCGTTGTTGGATCGCCTTGCCTGCCGCGCGCCCGCTGGGGGGGCGCTATAGCGGGACGCTATCTAGGACCTGGAGCACACCGACCTAGAAGGAACCCCATCACATATAAGGAGTAATCTACAAGAAAATTTACACACTAGGTAAATATTCCACAGTACAATGTGATATTATGCTATGTGATGTGAAAGGTCAATTGGAGACACGTATATGCAAATGAAATATTGTTACAATATATTGTTCTTACCCTTTCTCTTTTCAAACAGACAAAACTACCTTTGAGGAAGACCCTCACTAAAACGGGTCGAAACGCGTCAGATTTACTTTTACCCCCAACATTTGGTCATGTAAACTACATTGTTGTAAAAGCCTTTTGTCTGTCAGTGTAAATCTGTTTTAAAATTTCTGTATTGTTTTATCTATTTGGGACCCATGTCTCCTATTTTTATTTTTATTCATATGTCACATGCGACATCTTTAATCCAATAAAGATTCATATTTTGAATATAACAATACCTTTCAGAGAACTTATTTTCCAAACGCAGCCAAAAAACCCCACCAATCCCTCTTGGGGGGACTTTTCCTTTTTTGTTTAAACATGTGTTATATTAATCAACTTTGAACGATGCAATCCCTTGTTTTGTTCGCTTGGTGACAACTTTTCTGTGATGCTCGACTACCCTCAACAAGAATTGTTTTTGTTGTTCATCCCTGACCGATTCGTTATACTTTTTTATCAGAGCAATTTCTCTTTCTGCGGTATCATTGACAACCTTAAGAGCATTCACATGGCTTCTTAGAGAATCACTGCAGTATTCTGTCACGTTGTGGTTCCCAAACAATTCAAAGAACGTCTTTGTTTTATTAGTAACGAAATGGCTCTGGGTCTTTTCCTTCAAAAAACATGTTTTTACCCTCTAATCATCTCACTTCCTTTTTCTTTGCAGGTTTGGTTTCTAAATTTTTTGTCATATTTTCCTTAACAGCCTGAGTAATAAGTTTGTCCAAAAAAGCCAATCCTACGTTTGTTTTTGACAGATACCAAAGGTGTCTCTTAGCAACTGTGAGAGCACATTTTTTGACGTCTGCATCTGGGTAAGTGCTCAAAACTTGTAGCATATCCAAATCATCCTTTGGAGCCCATCGACTTACAATTGCCTCATGCCAAATGCGAAGATATATGAGGCTGACAAAATGTGCAACCCATTTCATTCCTTCCAATTGTCATTGAGGAATATTCAACTGTTTAGCGAAGAGGACAATTTCAAAGTGGATGTAAACCCAAAAATGTTTTTTTTTTTATGTCATAATGTAGAGAATAAGATTTCCTTTCATTTGAGCCCAGTCTTGCCACACAGATTTACTCGAGGCCTGAGCAATCCTCTTTTATTTTTCAGTTAGAGAAATCTTGACAAAGTCTTGAAAACTTTGTCAAAAACACCCCCTTGCTGTGAGTGACAGGTGATTTACATATCATACATACATATCAAAAAAAAAAAACTGGGTTTACATCCACTTTAAGTGCATATATTGCCTTTGCCATCCACCTTGCTTGATGCAGTGCCCCTGGGATCCTGAAACTGAAGTAGTTTTTTAGACCAACCTCCTAGGTACAGGAGTGAGAGTTGTAATAACTCTTTGTAGTCTTCTCTCAGATGACTTCTGTCTTTTAGGACATTTTGGATGTAGTTAACCATTTTCACTCGTTGTTCTTCTAGAAGGCCTTGAACGGGACTTTCTTCATCCAGCATTGTTGTATATGACTTCTTATTAAGTGAAGCCCACAGACTTTGCTTTGATAAAAGTGATCAATGTGTGCAACCCCTAAATATTATCCAATCTTCTTGAAATTTGTCATATATCTTTTAAATCAGTGGTCCCCAACCTTTTTGGCACCGGGGACCGGCTGTGTGCAAGAAAATTGTGCCAAGGCCCGCGCGAGTGTGTAAGCGATTTTTCGCGGGCAATTTTTCAGGGCAATGGCTGGTTTTAGAGCTTTAATCATCCCGGCACCATGGTTGTTATGGTGTCAGCATGATTGAAACGCCTTATTTCTATCATTACATTGTAATGTAAAATGAAATAGTTCAACTCACCATAATGCAGGATCAGTGGAAGCCTTGAGCGTGTCACTTGCCACCATTGATTGTCACTTGCCACTATGCCTGCCAGATGGGGATCTTGCCACCAGATGGGGATCTCACTTGCCACTATGCCTGTCACTAGATGAGGCTCTCCCTTGCCACTATGCCTGCCACAAAATGGAGCTGTCCCTTGCCACGCTGCCTCCTACCAGATGGGGATGTCACTTTCCACGCTAACTGCCACCAGATGGAGATGTCACTTGCCACTGTGCCTGCCACTAGATGGAGATGTCACTTGCCACTATGCATGCCATCAAATGGGGATGTCATTTGCCACGCTGCCTGCTACCAGATGGGAATATCACTTGCCACGCTGTCTGCTAGGATCATGGGGATTGCCACAGTTACCTGGCTGCCACCCAAAAAAATAGCAGTTTGTCATGAATTCATTTACATGTAAAATCTATCCCCCCCCCCCCCCCGGCAGAATTGCAGAGTACTTGCAGCCAGGTACAATGCTGTCAGACTCACCTCAGTGCGGGTACATTAGCTGCAGGTTAAACACAGGGACATGCGATTGCGAGTGAGAGATGAGAGTGAAGGCGGGCGGTAAGAGATGATGTCATTCTCTCTGTTCTGGGTCTGGGTCACGGCTGCAGCTCTGTGTAGAGCAGCCTTCGCTGTGTAGAGCAGCCTGTAAGTAAGGGCGAAACAGCGGTGCGGGCAATGAGAGATGATGTCATCTCTCTCCCCCGCCGCCGCACCGCTGACATTACTTGTCTCCTCCGCGGCCCGGCAGTAGAGGCGCCGCGGCCCAACACCGCACACAGGTTGGAGACCTCTGTTTTAAATCACTGAGACTCGGGGCGTAAGCAAATTCATATGAAAATTACATCTTTGGAAAAATGAAACACCCTAACGTACACTTTATTTGCGTTCTGTTGTAAAGTATGAGGGTTGCCTAAGGACATCATTGCCTTATAGGTGATTATCAATGCACAATATTCAATGATGTCTAGGCCAATAGTACTGGACATAGCCCTTGTTTTTCATATGTCTTATGTCTCTGATATAGTCTGTATACCTGAATGCATAAATATATTGTAAGTTCACTTTGAAAGCATCTAGATACAGATTGAAAACTGGAAAATGTTTTCTGCTTTTGATGTTTGGTTAATTTTAAGTAATACATTTTTTTTTTTTTTTTTTAAATACACACCCCTGCTCAATCGTTCAGTCTGACCCTAAGCTGTCATTTATGTGAAGTGCTAATGCTGGACCACTTTGACATTCCTCAAACTCACTAACAATGACTTAGTGCTCATTTCAAAAGAGCAGCCAAGATTTATGCATCAGCCTTGTCCCCAGTCACATAACACCCCCTCTCACTATCATTGTGCCATTGTGCAGCCATGACAGTACAATGCAAAAGTCTTAAGAGGTGAAAACTGAAACCTAAAAAAAATGTAAAGCATGGACCTTCATTCATCTAACTTTTTTTCCTTGCAAATATCACCATAAAGAGCTTGCTTTGACAGTGCTGGAAATAACTTGGAGGTAAATTGGACACATTTATATACTTCACTCGCACCATCAAACTGCAAAATAATAAGGAACTTTAAAGTCTGAGAGGAAGCTGTACTGTAGTTCAATGAAAGGTTAGACAAATAACCTTGCCCGTACTACGCTTATCTAAAAGATTTACACTCAGCTCTCTTCAATGTGTGTGTTTCCCCATTCAGGAGTTATAAATTTTGTATTCATTGTGCTGTAGATCAAGAATTCTCCCCAAGAGCTAAATTAATATTTCTGCGATGTTGCAATACCTATGGGGCTTGAGGCTGGGGTCTAGGCTGCGAGGAAATGTATGTCAAGGGGAAGGTGAAGGGGGGTGCTTTCTATGTATTGGTGCCAACAATTTATTTTTGTTTCATAAAGAACAACTATTTTCAGTCCCTGAAAATTTTTCAATTCATTTATGCTCAGTAGATGATAGTAATTTATTGATTGCACTATAAACAGTGGAACAATCACTTACAGTATCGTTTCTATTCTTGATCAATATACCACCAGTGGTTCATTAATTGTTTATTGGCCCTGGGCCTTCTACCAGTTTAGGGATCTTGTATAAGGAATAGAGAACAGCGGTATTTGGGTTTTGCTATTAAAACATGTTTGTAAAGGGTTTGAAGTTCAGTGTTTACGTTTTTCTTTTGGATTTTTTCCAGCAGTATATGCTTTGGTGGCAGATAATATGGAAATAATGTGTTCTGTTACATGGTGGGTGCATACATATTGTGCGTGATCATTTGAGTATGTCAACTTTAATAAGAGAAATATAAAAGCTACCATTGCTGAAATCCTGAAAAATATAAAGATTTGCAAAGCTGGAATTAAAATGTACAGTATTTCCACTTTTGCAGCCAAGTTGGGATAGCACTTACTTTATATTTGTTACTGTATATGTTTCCAATAATATAGCATATGTTAAAAAAAAAAAAATTAATATTGCTGATTACCTTTTTAACCACTTCAGACCCGAAGGATTTGGCTGCTCAATGACCGGGCCATTTTTTGCGATTCGGCACTGCGTCTCTTAAACCGACAATTGCGCGGTCGTGCGACGTTGTTCCCAAACAAAATTGATGTACTTTTTTTCCCACAAATAGAGCTTTTTTTGGGGGGTATTTGATCGCCTCTGCGGTTTTTATTTTTTGCGCTACAAACAAAAAAAGCACACAATACTTTTTGCTATAATAAATACCCCCATTTTTTTTTTAAAAAAGCTAATTTTTTCTCAGTTTAGGCCGACATGTATTCTTCTACATATTTTTGGTAATAAAAATCACAATAAGCGTATATTGATTGGTTTGTGCAAAAGTTATAGCATCTACAAAATAGGGGATAGATTTATAGCATTTTTATTATTATTATTATTTTTTTTACTCGTAATGGCGGCGATCTGCGATTTTTATCATGACTGCAACATTATGGCGGACACATCGGACAATTTTGACACATTTTTGGGATCATTGGCATTTATACAGCGATCAGTGCTATAAAAATGCATTGATTACTGTATACATGTCACTGGCAGTGAAGGGGTTAACACTAGGGGGCGATCAAGGGGTTAATTGTGTTCCCTAGTGTTCTAACTGAATGGGGAGGGGACTGACTAGGGTAGACGACAGATTGTTGTTCATACTTTGTAAGAACAGGCGATCTGTCACTTCTCCCCTCAGAGAACCAGGATCTCTGTGTTTACACACTGAGGTCCCGGTTCTCACCGTGTTACGAGCGATCGCGGGAGCCCGACTATCATCGAGACCGCCAGGCACTCGCAACGGCTGCGGGAGCGAGCCCCTAATGGCCGCCCAAAGGAGCAACGTACCCTAATGTCGATTCGCCTGCCCATGCCATTCTGCCGCAGTAAAACTGCGGTAGCTGGTCGGCAAGTGCTTAAGTACTTTTCATTTGCTTAAAAACCCTACACAGCTCTCCCCCCAGATTTATACTGTTTGGGAGGGGGCTTTACAGTAATATTTAATATGATTATCACTGTCTGTACTGTGCTGGAAGCTCTTCATTATCAGCTGCAATTTAGATTTGAACATTAGATTGGAACACATAGCAAACAGAGTGAAGTATTCTCAAATTTGACTGCAAAAGTAGCAATATAATTTTAAGACCAATTGAACTTTCGATTTAAATGAGCTAAATACATTTTAGGTGCATGAAAAAAACAAAAGTTATTAATTGCCTTACAATTCATTTATTTTTCTAAAGCAGCCACAGCTGGAGTTTAAAATCTAGTCCCCTGCCAGCGGCTGCAGAACGGGACACTTGATCTCTGTGTGAAAGCAGTGGTCTCATTTCAGAGGTCCAACACATCTCCTACTAAGTCAGACCTATGGCTCTGCAATTAGCAAAACTCATCCTTCTCTATGGTTGGAGGACTTTGGCTTTGAGTCAGCATGGGGGCAGTTCGGACCTCTGCAAAGAGATCACTGATTCTCCACATAGTACAAAGGTCCCACTCTGAAGCATGCTGGCAGGACAAAGGCCTTCTTATTCAGGCTGTGGCAGATTTTTAACATTTTGAAAACTGTATTGCCACGTACACACGGTCAGATTGTCCGACAAAAAATGTTCGATGTGAGCTTTTTGTCGGAAATTCCATCTGATTTTTTCCGTCGGAGTTTCCGACAAACAAAATTTGAGATCTGGATCTCAAATATTCCGACAACAAAAACCATTGTACACAATTCCGACGCACAAAGTTCCACGCATGCTCGGAAGAGCCGCACTGGCTATTGAACTTCATTTTTCTCGGCTCGCCATACGTGTTGTACGTCACCACGTTCTTGGCAATCGGAATTTCCAACAAGATTTGTGTGACCGTGTGTATGCAAGACAAGTTTGAGCCAACATCCGTCAGAAAAAAAACATGGATTTTGATGTCGGAATTTGTGATTGTGTGTACGGGGCATAAGACTTTGCAAACCTTGTGATGCACATGAAATATCATTAGTTATTTTAGCTGGGCTTTAAAAGATTATGAAGGCTACCATTGCTCACCTCATGGAGATAAAACATAGACTTGAAAAAAGTATTAACTTTATTTATCTTTCTAACTTTACAGCCAGATTTGAAAAACCTGCACTATATGGATGATATGTGTTCCAATTTACACAAGATACCTAAAAATGTATTACCGTTTATACTCGAGTCTAAGCCGAGTTTTTCAGCACATTTTTTGGTGCTGAAAATGCCCCCCTCGGCTTATACTGGAGTCAAGCACTTTTTTGCAGCAGAGAATGACATTTTCCGACCCGAATTTGGGGTCCCCGTATCTCTGGGCCACTTAGCGCTAGGAACCCCAAATTTGGTGCGCAAACCCAGTGGAACAACTACAACATATCCAAGGATGGGGTTTCTAGCACCAAGTGGCCCCGAGATACGGGGCCCCAAAGTCGGTTTGGAAAATGTCATTCTCTGCTGCAGAAAAGTGCTTGACATTTTCCGAACCGAGTTTGGGGCCGCGTATCTCGGGGCCACTTGGTGCCCTCTGCCTCACTGTTTTAGTGTTAGTTCCACTGGGTTTGCACACCAAATTTGGGGTTCTTAGCACCAAGTGGCCCCGAGATACGGGGCCCCAAAATCGGTCAACTGTGTCCACCTGCAGCAATGTCATTTCGGGACCCTTTGGGTTCAGAGACCCCAAATTTTGGCTGCAGTTAGGGAGAATCTAGGAACCCTTAACTACCAAGTTTGAAGTTCAGGGGACCTATGGTTGCAAATGGACACAGTGAGGCATGCAAATGGGCACAGTGAGGCAGAGGGCACAATTTGATTGGCCTGCACAGAGTTATGACCTCAACCCGGTAGAACACCATTAGGATGAATTAGAGGAGAGACTGCGAGCCAGACCTTCACATCCACATCAGTGCCTGACCTCATAAATGTGCTTCTGGAAGAATGGTCAAACATTCCCATAGACATACTCCTAAACCTTGTGGATAGCCTTCCCAGAAGAGCTGAAGCTGTTGGTGGCCTTACTCAATATTGAACCCTATGGACTATGACTTGGATCCCTTTAACATTTATGTGCGTGTAAAGGCAGGTGCCCCAATATTTTTGAAAATACAGTATATATATATATATATATATATATATATATGTATATATATATAGTATATATTTTGCTGTAAAAAAGTAAGACGATATGTGCTTTAAGTGAAAGACATTTGCGTGTATTAAGTGAGTCATAACACTAGGTGTTTAATGTCTAAACCGCCCCCACATGTGGTAACACCATAGTCCATCAGGAATCAGAGGCGTATAACCAACTACAAATACCGGTAATTGTGAACAGGTGTGATGAAATGCCAGCCAGTCCCTTTAAGTGACTCCGGGGGGATTGCTGCAAATAGCATTTTCCTTTGGATCTGTTTGCTATGGGCACTTTTGCAATGTGAGATAGAATAGATGTGAGGACAATCCAACTACACTAATGCTTTTCAGTATTTATGTCGACTGAAATGTCAAGGGTTATTCCGTGATTGCAAGAACCTCCATACAAGCAAAATCATAATGAACTACTAATTCTATTGGACAAAAACACTCACTAGGACTAATTTACTAAAGGAGTACAACATATTTGTTTTGTGAATATGATAAAGCTGTGTCTACTTTAGATACCAAACCATTTGCAAAGACAATTATTATTTTATTGATCACAGTTTCTCCTTATTCACTAAGATAAGTAAGCTATTGGAAAGTGAACAGGCTCATTTCTTGGTAGATCATTCTTATTGTCAGAACATAAAAGTGATGGGAAATCTCTTCACTGGAGGCACAGACAAAAAACAAACATTTCCACATTTATTGTATGTCCATTGTACAGACCAGTGTTGCCAGCCTACCATATTAAAATTTACTGACACGACACCCAAAATTTACTGGCACTGTCACGTTTTTACTGGCATATCTAAAAGTTACAAAATTGCAGTTTTAAGTGCAAATTTCAGTATTTAGGCTACAAACAAGTACAATATAAAAATTAGCAAAGCGATTTAAGGTAGATATTAAGGCAAAAACATATTTCTTATTTTATTTTCGATATAGTAAATAAGTAGCTCAGGGACAGGAATCGAGAGGGGAAAGAAATTAGAATGAGCGGCACACACATGAAATTGACTCTCACAGTGACACTGACAGCAGTGTGCAGCAGCACAGATGATGATGGCACCTCACCAACATGACACGTCCCCTCCTGGCATGGAGAGTCACAGTGACCCTCTCTCTTCATGCCAGGTGGTCCCTTCAGTCCACTCCCGGCTTGCCTTCCTCCCGTTCCGCAGACCTGCACATGAGGCTCTGGCTGCTCCGTTCCCTTGCATCATGACTTCACGTGACACACTGCCGGCATAGTCCGAACACACTATAGCAGGCACTCGGAAGGTTTCGGCCAAACGTCACAGCCATATTTTTTACTGGCAACCTTTTTCTTTCACCGGTATTTACTGGCAGGAGAAAAGTGCCCATTTTTTACTGGCTGCCAGTAAAAATACTGGCGGTTGGCAACACTGGCACAGACTATAAGTGAGGGATAATCTCCCCAATGGGGTTACACGCATTTTTAAAAATTGACAGAAAGTTTAAGTTTTACTCATATAATAAAAATAAAGTATTCCTGCGCCAACTCAAATGAATAACCTAAACTAACATTATTGCAGCAACCACTGAGGGAAATGTCTGAACCCAGGGAAATAGAATATAGAGGTAGTGGTGCTCTATAAAAGACAACGTAAAGTGCAAAGTGCTATAAATGAAGCAACAAATTGGAGCAAAAGAGACAAGTGCTGGTAGTGACCAGGCCTACAGACGTGAAGTACAGTTATCACATATAAGCCATGACATCCATAAAATACATCAATTCCTGAAAATACAAATAAATTCCTAAAAATATGCGAGTAAATATATATAAAGTGGGTGAACTAAAACCAAAGGTGAATAAATAAGTAAACGTAAATGAGCATAAATGACATCCAAAAGTGATATAAAATATATAAATAAAAATATTTAACAGTGACAGTTTGCAAAAAATCCGCCAGCTTTGGTTGGAGTTAGGCTTTAACCTTCTTTTTTTTTTCTTGGTAGTACAAGCTACATATGATGCTAGTACTGCACATTCACAATCATTCTTGATCAAGCAATGGAATGCATTAGGAAAGATTTTTCTAAACGGTGACTCTCCTCCATCACCATTCTATACTGGAGATGTGACAGTGTGAGAAGTAGTTGGGTTAATGACTTTCTCCGTCAATCTGACAAGTTAAAGGAAGAGGAAAAAAAGTAATTGCCATTGATGCATGCCAATTATACCTCTCAGTTTTCTCACCATTACAATCCCATTTTAGCTTCTGTTTAAAACAAAATGTTTGCTGATGAGTCTGCACTAAAAACAGAAATCTCAACGGATAATAATCCTCCTTATCCTGAAGAGTACAGAGGTGACTTGCTGAGTTTACTGAGATTTTTAGTTATACAACATACCTTTACATCAGGTGTTCTTTGCACTAAAACCACAAGGTTTGCTAATTTGCTTTGCATCCCTTCCCCCCTGTGCCAAAAAGCTGCAATAAACAGAAAAAAAAATCTGTAAGTAAAAATGGTGTTATATATATATACTTACCTTACCCCCATGAAGTCCAGGCAGGTGTGATGTCATACTTCTTTTATGAGATGCTGCACTAGCACCATGCAGGAGTACAGGAGCATCTTCTCCTGAGATATGAGCTACTCTGCATTTTCTGGGATCTCGTCAGAAGGATGGTGACCAGCGCCGGGACAAGATCATCCAGCGCCCAGGGCAAATATGCCAAACTGTGCCCCCCTTTCCTTAGGGTTAGGGCCAGGGCACCCCCATCCCTGCAACAAAAACGATTGCGCCCAGGCCAGCTGTCCCTTCTGCCCACCCATTTTCCCTGCCCTGATAGTGACATCTTCCCTTGCAGTAAGGAAGTCGGGGGTAAGCTAAGTATATATTTTTTCCCTACACTTCTTTAAATTTATTTCAGCTTTTCTGAGGGAGGAGGATAAAGTAGTACAAGGTCCACTTTAGCCAGGGGTATCAATACCCCTTATGGTATAGGAACAGATCTTTAAATAACGTGAAAGAAAAATTAAACAAGATTTTCTGCATTATTGAACCTGAAATCAAAGTGGAAAATTCGACTTGATGTGCCATGTGACATGCCAGGTAGCATTGTCAGTAACTGTATCTCCATTCCATGTTTTGATTGCAGAAAAGGAACTGCAAAAATCTCACTAGTTGTAGCTAGCTTGATTATATGGAATTTGCTGTGTTTATATTAAATAAAAATAATGAAATCCTCATGATTTTCTTCAGCTGTTCTGTTTCTAGCTATCCATATTTAAAGTAAAACCAAGCTATTGACATCATATGAAGTCATACCAGTACCTAATAGGACAGGGGATGGTGATGATTTCCACAGATTGGTCAGGGAGGTATGGAGACACATTGGACAATTCATTGGGGGTCTAGTATGGTTGAAAAGTAAAAAATACCTGTCTCTGAAGGATGTTTCTAAAACGTAACATTTATTGTGTATCCAGCACTGTTCCTGTTTGTGTATTGCTCAGAGCACAGCCTTCATTGTTGTTAGACACATTTTAGAGAAGGCATTTTACACTAATAACTGCTACTTCCATGAAGTTTACCTTCTTATCATTACATGTTGGCCTGAAACATTTGGAGATACATGAAATGAGGACTGGGATGGTTCAAGTGGTCTTTCACTTAGCAACACTTAGCATAGGTCATGTGACTCCTCATCACTTGGCTTTCACATTGCATATTCAGTATGACAGAAAAGCAATGTACAAGGCTCTGTCACCCTTATGCCACATACACACGAGCAGACTTTTCGACGGACTAAGTCCGGCGGACTATCCGACGGACTTTGCTGCGGAGGTCCACTGGACTTTCAAATGAACGGACTAGCCCACACACTATCACTCCAAAAGTATGACTGGACTAGAATAAGGAAGTTCATACCCAGTAGCCAATAGCTGCACTAGGAGGCCCCACATGCGTCGAACCATGTATTAGGGGGCTGGCTATGTCTGACTGGTTTGGCATTCAGCTCTTAATGATATGCTGCGGTGCATGCTTGTCATCATGGGACTGACTGCTATAACCTGGAAGAGACAAGTTGCCCCTGATGTCAGAAGAAGATGGCGGTGTGGGAATGCCTGTGTAGTGGAACCAATGAATTGATGGGTGTGTGAGTATCTTTTTTGTGCAGAAGCCAGCTACAGAGGGGGAAAGAACATAGGAGGGGGGACTAAAGTTCCTCTGTAACCTTAACCCTAAAGCTGAATTGAATTCTTAAACCTCTATGACCAGCCCTAGTCCTATTATAAACAATTGCAAAAAAAAAAAAGGCTGATAGTAGTGCCAATAGTAGTATTACATCAAATGTTTCATCAACCTAGAAAAATCGAAGTTTTAATATATGAATGTGGAAAATAATGGGTAAAACAATTAAGAGAAGCATGATAATATACCTTCCTCTGGTTCCTATTGTCTTTAACCCTCCTGATGGATTCTGTCAAGTATCAACCGGCAGCTTCCCACTGGGAGCAAGGTCAATGGACATGTTTGGTTCACAGGAAGTCATGTTCGGCTGTTCTGCCACAAAAGGGAAATGTTTCCTATCCCCTCAGATCTCAACTACTAAAAATAAACTAATGAGCCAGAAAGTGACCTTTCTTCATTCTCGCCAAGACTATTTTTTTTCCTGAAGGAAAAGTATTTACTATCTGGGAATTACACGCCGGAAATGAGTCTTATAAAATGTTCCTTAGAGGTTCAGCCTTTCAGACTTTCCACAGTGGTGATTTGAAGTTAAGATCTAAGACGTGTGACTTGTCATAGGGGTTTTAAATAGGTTAATGTTATAGCGAGGTTTGGTGGGTTTCGCATATTGCTTGAATTTAAAGTGAGCAGCAGATCTTGATGTATCAAAGACATAGAAAAAAATACCTGTTTCTTTCTTTGTTCCTGTAGAAGTGACCCGGTGACTTGTAAATCTAAACTTTAATGGAAGAGTTAGAAATGAAAGCGGGTGTGTAAAACTGAGTCATGCAAGCGGAGGTGATGGCTTAGATGAGTTTCTTGCACAGTAATGCATTTGCCTGATTGTGTGGGCATTGTAATTCAAAGTAAACAGTTCTTATGCCCTTAGCAACCAGTCAGTTCCTTTTTGTCATGTTTAGGTAGCTGGAAACATTTATATTTGGAACCTAAGATTCTTTACAGCACAGTTCTGCCTTCAATACCTATGTGGGTAGAGGTGTTATTATCAGTGGTCCTTTGAGTGACTGCATGATTTCATACCTGCAAACTTTCTAAGATGAGAAAGTGGGGCACCTTTTAACACAAATAGGGATGAGCCGAACACCCCCCCACCAGAACCTGCGAACGGACCTAAAGTCCGTGCGAGCTTTAGAACCCTATTAGTTAAACAATAAAAGTGTAATATTCCTTCAAATTTCGTACCTGGGGGGTGTCTATAGTATGTATGCATGTAAAGGGGCGCATGTTTCCTGTACTTAGAACTGTCTCTGCAAAAAGTGTCATTTTTGCAGGAAAGAAAGCTATTTAAAATCACTCGAGGCTAATGTGAATTGACGGATCCCGTAACACAGAGAACAGTCATTAATTGAAAGTCATTCATAAAAAAAAAGTCATTGATAAAAAATTTAAAAAAATGTAAAAAAAAAGCGTGGTGGTCCCCCCAAATTCAATAACCAGGCCCTTCAGGTCTGGGATGGATATTAAGGGGGACCCCAGCCCAAAAAAAAATGGCGTAGGGTCCCCCAAAAACTCGTGTACTAAAGCCCCTGAGCTATAATTGGCTCGTCTCGCTGCCGGCGCTGTGATTGGCCAAGCATGCGGGGTCACAGTGCATGCTTGGCCAATCATCAGCCAGCATTGCACTGCGACTGGCGCAATGCATTGCGGGCCGCTCGCATCACACGAATTTGATGCGAGCGGCCCAAATAGTTCTGGGCTCGCTGAACGGGCGAACGCCTGATGTTCTATTCGAACATGGGTTTGAATCGAACACCGGCCCATCCCTAAACACAAAGTACGTAAGCAAAAGGACATACCTCTGCCATGCCCAATGACATCAGCCAATAACAGCTGATCACCTTATGTAAACAGAAGTTTGGTAATCGTTTTTTTTTTTTTTTTTCTCCTAGCGCTGTCAGAAGAAAAAGCCGATCACCAGCTTCAGTGCAAGGGACATCGGACCCAAAGAGGAAGAGGAGAAGCCGCCTCATCTGTGCCCACCAGTACCGCCTACCAGTGCCCACACAGTACCATTAATCAGTGCCCACCAGTGCATAAGTACCAGCAATCAGTGCCACCTATTAATGCCCATGAGTGCCACCTATCAATGCCCACCAGTGGTGCCAATTAGTGCCTCATCAGTGCCACCTAGCAGTGCTGCCTATCAGTGCCACCTACCAGTGCTGATCAGTGCCCATCACTGCCACCCATAAGTGCCCACCACTGCCACCCATCAGTGCCCATCACTACCACCTATCAGTGCCCATCAGTGACACCTATTAGTGCCCTTCAGTGCCACCTATCAATGCCCTTCAGTGCTGTCCTTCAGTGACACCCATCAGTGCCGCCTCTCAGTGCCCACCAAAGCCACCTATCAGTGCCCACCAGTGCCACCTCATTCGTGCCCATCAGTGCCGCCTTATCAGTGACCATCAATGCAGCCTATCGGTACCTATCAGTGCAGCCTATCAGTGCCCATCAGTGCAGCCTCATCAGCGTACATCAATGAAGGAGAAAAATGACCTGTTTGCAAAATTTATTAACAAAATATAAAATCGTTTTGTATTTTTTTTTTTTTTCCTGTCATTTGTTTAGCTTTTCCTTTAACCCCCACTTTCTTTCACTCAATGTGCACTTGCACACCACTGGCCCAAGACATTTTTTTACTTTGTAATGTTTTATTTGCATGCTCTTCTAGTCTCCCAGAATATACCAGCACTTACTTCATGCTGGTCCCTATACATTTATATGTATATGAAATATTGCAGGAAGCTCACCTGCTTTTGCAGGGTCCTTCTGATATTTATATACTCTTTTACTATTTTTGAAACATGCATACCCAACACTGCAGGAAGTTCACCTATATCAGCAGGGTCTTTCTGATATATACATATACTTTTTTACCATCTTTACAGTTCATGATCATGGACAAGGGAAGACCTCTAGGGACACTTGCACCTACCAAAGCGATGTCGTGCTCCGGTTGTTCCCCCGTAGGGGTCACCATTTGCTCCGCCTCCTCAGCAACCGTGCTGGATGTTTGTTGCTGCCGTATGGTGAGCATGGGGTCCTACAGTCTGACCCCAATGATTACTCACCTCCCTGCCTATTTGATGCAAAATACACTCATTTATTTGACTTACTACTTTTACAGTATTACAGATTTAGCAAAGCATTTACCCCTGAAGAGCGAGCGCGGTCTCACGAAACGTCGTCTTGTACTACTGATGCTTGCACATTTCTCTGATGTTTGTATATTGGTATACACTGTTTTACCATGTATGTGGATTGTCTCATGTTTACATTGTATACATATTTTACTGGCCTGCATTCATTACTGTTGTGTTACAGATGCGCAACAATTGTAATAAATCTATTTTTTTACTTCCATGATATGTTTTTTGACTGACCATATTCACCTCACAAAAAGTCCCAGGGCGAACCCAATGTATATATGGATTGAATTAGGGGTGGAGGTGATGTTGTGACACCCATGGGCATCCGCAGAACTTTTTTCAGGGGGGGCACTTCGGTAGCGGCGATACACAGTAGCATTTAACCCTTTCTTTGACCGAATAGCGCTGCTTAAACGATGGTAAAGTGCCGCTAAAACTTTACCGATAACTCGGCCAGATGGCAGGGTGAAATAGCTCTTGAGATAATACAGCTTCACTCCATGCCCATATAAATATAGCCTAGAGCACTAGAAAAATAAACCTTTGAAAAATCGTTTGCAATAACTCCATCAGTATCACCAGCAAAGCAGCTTCATTATTATCCCATTAAAGAAGAAGAGATTGTGCGCTGCATTTGGAGATTTCATAATTTGCCGCGCCACGAATGTTAATTCTCCATTACAAACGCTAGTTTACAAGACGGACCACTTCTGGCTCATCCTTGCTTCCGAGCATGCGTGTTTGTATTTTGGACTTTTGTCTGACGGACTAGTGTACACACGCTCGGAAAATCCGACAACAGACATTTGTCCGTGGAAAATTTTAAAACCTGCTATCCAATATTTGTCCTTGAAAAATACAACAACAATTGTCCGATGGAGCATACGCACGGTTGGATTTTCCGCCAACAGCCTGTCATCACACATTTCCCCGTTGGAAAGTCAGATCGTGTGTGCAAGGCTTTAAACCCTTGCTCTCTTTGTGGAAGCAGTGGTCTCTCTGCAGAAGTCCAAAATACTCCTTGCTGAGTCACAGTCCTTGTTGATTATAGAGCTCTAGCTTTAGCTCTAACTCAGCAAGGGGCATTTCATACCTCTGCAAAAGAGATCACTCCACAGAGAGCATAGGTCGCATGCTAAGTGCTAACAGGACACAGGCTGTTTCACTCAGGCTGAATTGTATCCATTTTATTGCTGATGGTCGGCTTGTTAATGAAAGTGATCTGGTGGCTGTACAACCACTCAATAGCTTTCTGTGACCCCTATAGTGTGCTTTTCCCCAGCTCCCCCCGCCCAATGCTTCCTAGGCTTCTGTGTCCCACCCACCTGCGAGCCCAAGACCCACATAGTAGGTTTCGCTGGATGGAGGGGAGGGAGATCTGGGCTTCATTCATTTAAATAAAAGGTAGGTCAGACATCAGGTGTCTAAAAGAACCCTGATTTCTCATTGAAGGGTTTTGTCCCCTATGTGATATAACATTTTAGTGAAACTTTTAGTAAAGTAAAAAAAGTTGGACTAACAGTTCCTCTCACTACTCCAGCTGGACACATTTTTAAACATTCGTTGATGAAGGAGGCGTGGTTACGCTTCCGAAACGCGACCAGATTGGCTCCCACAGCGGTTGGACTGACAGTTCCTCTCACTACTCCAACTGGACACATCATCTTTGGACGGACATCCGATTTCTGGCTATACCATCATGGCCACACAGGGCAGCCTGATGCCGGTCTCCCTGCACGGACTCCAGGCTCATCTTGCTCCCCACCACAGCCGGCTTTCTTCTCCACCAAGGACTACTACACAGCTCCCAGATCATTACAATCCACTGCGGACTGTCATCCTCTCTCTCTCCCCCTCAACCGCTTGTGAGTTCCATTTGTTTTATATGGTATTTTACTTAATAAATTGTGCTACACTATGCCTGTTTGGCGCTTTCTACCCTTCCAGCTTTTAAACATTGCCTATGGAAAATATAGGGTTCATCATCATTTTGCAGCTGTGCGCCAATTTAAAGCTTGACAAATTTGGTGTCTATTTGCTCAGTGCAACTTTATTCTTTATATTTTACCAAAATGAAAGTAATATACTGTGTTTGTGTGGCCTAAAATTAACTTTAGTGTATTTTTTACTAACATTTTGAATGATAAACTGTTGTGCAAGTATCCTGTGACATAAAAAATTGGAACTGCTACCATTTTGTTCTGATTTTAGAAAATATACAATGTTTTGGGGGTCTTAACCCTCCTGGCAGTAATCCCAAGTGTAAGTACCATTAGCAGAACCCCGAGCCACACTTGGGATTGCATTGCAGAATCCTGGTACAGCGTACTTACCTTGTCACCAGGATCCTGCGACGTCCCCCCTGCTGTGTCCCCTGCTGGATCATCCACCCAATGCTCTGTGTGCTGAGCACCGTCCCCTGCGAACGTCGCAACGCATGGGACGGAGCCTGGAGGCAAATTCAAAAAGTACAAAATACACAACACATACAGTACACTAATCTTACAGATTACATTACTGTATCAAATCATTTCACCTCCCTTTTGTCCCTAGTGCTTTGTCCAATGCCCTGCCTGCAGTTTTATATTATATATACTGTTCTTTCTGCCTGGAAACTTGAGATCATCCGTGGCAACCAAAAAGTGTCCCTTTACATCAAAAGTGGTTTTAGACCAGGTAGAAAATAGCTATAGTAAATTAGAATACTTGCAGAATTGAGCGATAGTGAATCGTGGGGAAATTCATTTTATTATTATTATTATATTTTTCTTTTTTATAATTATTTATAGTTATTTATTATATTATCATTTATGATTTCGTGTTTCAATCTTTATCATACCTGGGATGTCTACTAGACTCTTGTTTGGATAGATTTAAGTGTGCTACTACTAATGTAGCGCAGACACTTTTCTAAAGTGTGCACTATAGTGTAAATTTTGTTTTTCCAGAACTGTAACTGAGTTCTGGGGGTTATTTGTGTAGGTCATTTACTTTGGCATCAGCTTGACTGGGCTGTACTGGAGTTCTGCCTGGTCATAGGTGCAGTGAGGCACCTGTGACAGGCTGAGAACGCAGTCTGGTTGGACGTGTTAGGTACCAATCTTTCTCGGAGCCAATCAGTGGGCGCGTCTGGCCCTGCTGTGTATTCTGGGAAAGGGGTATTTAAGATGCTGAAGTCACATGTTCAGGGTTCGGTTTGCTCTTTGATTCCTGGTTCCGGTCCGGACCAACCCCGTGAGGGGTCCTGGACCCAGGAGTGTCTGCTGCCCCCATAAGCCTGGTCACCCCGACCAGCCCCAGAGGCCCTCATGGTCTGGGGTGGGGATCCGCCCGTTCCCGAGCCTCGGAACTGGCTAGTTCGATGCCCAGTAACTGAAGGAGGATTCTGAGGTGTCCCGGTGTCCTCTCAGGATTGGAGAGGCACAGCAACTCATACAAGCGACCAGGGGAGGACACTTAGGAAGAGGGCCAAGAAGCTGGCTGCTCGGTAAGAGCCTGGGAGCTGAGTTTGTATGGACACTAGTGAATCTGCATTTCTTACGGTATCACCGAAACGGCTGGAAGATTCAGGTACCATAGGAAAAGTTCCTAACTTATCTTTCAGTTACAACCTAGTCTGTGGCAGAGACTTTGCAAATCTTTGAATCACTTGTTGGCTGCTAAACTTACAGACAGGGGTTTATCCAAC